>JAXFYN010000179.1:0-122864 GCA_036172215.1 Camellia granthamiana
GTGTGGCCCTGGACACTAGCCTGGTTCAGTGAGTGGTTTCAAAGAATCTTGGCCTGCCCAATTCTTCTAGAAGCGGCCCCACTTCACACTCACATAGGTGACTCTACTTGAGTATCCTGCAATACTCAGCTCAACAGCTTAACACACTAGAGTCATTAAAAGCTCAGCTTATCCTCTATACTTGCAGGTATCACTGATAGAAGGAATGGCTGGAGGTTTAACCTCCTCAGTAACATACCACCGTTACATGCAATTAGGTTGTCCCATTGAACCTAGATCTTGGGATCTCCAATCAACTAGGTTGGGTTTCCATTCCGGTAACTTCCAAAGGCCTCAACCCCATTCCTTTTGACGACGTTTCGACTAACACTCGATTTAACCCTTTGGTTAGCGGATTCGCAATGTTGTCCTTAGACTTTACATAGTCTAAAGAGACAACTCCATTCGAGAGTAATTGTCGTATGGAATTATGTCTACGATGGATATGTCTAGACTTTCCATTATACATATTACTCTGTGCCCTACCAATTGCAGATTGATAATCACAATGAATACAAATAGCTGGCATAGGTTTAGACCAACGTGGAATATCTTCAATGAAATGGCGAAGCCATTCTGCTTCTTCCGTTGCTTTATCCAAAGCAATAAACTCTGATTCCATCGTTGATCTAGATATATACGTTTGCTTGGAAGATTTCCAAGACACGGCTGCCTTACCAAGAGTGAACACATATCCACTAGTGGACTTTGAGTCCTTTATATCTGATATCCAATATGCGTCACTATATCCTTCAAGCACCGCTGGATATTGAGTATAATGCAGCCCATAATCCCGAGTGTAGCGTAAATACCTTAACACCCGCACAATGCCCTTCCAATGAGAAGCATAGGGATTACTTGTGTATCTACTAAGCCTGCTAACCGAGTAAGCTATATTCGGCCTAGTTCAACTCATCAGATACATTAAACTTCCAATTACTCAAGAATATTCTAACTGAGAGACACTTTCTTATTATTCTTGGTAAAATGTAGACTTAAGTCTACAGGTGTCGATGACACACTCGTATCTGATCCACTAAACTTCTCAAGTATCTTATCAACAAAATGAGACTGAGATAGTACAATTCCGCTAGAGATTCTGGTAATCTTAATTTCCAGAATAACATCTGCAATGCCCATATCCTTCATGTCAAACTTAGAGTTTAACAACTTCTTGGTAGTTTTGATCATTTCATCGTTACTACCTATAATGAGCATATCATCAACATATAGACACAAAATGACATAACCTCTGTCAGTGTCTTTGACATAAATACACTTGTCACATTCGTTGATTCTAAACCCATTTGACAACATTACATTGTCAAACTTCTCATGCCATTGTTTAGTCGCTTGCTTCAAACCATACAAAGATTTGACAAGTTTACAGACTTTCTTGCTTTGTCCTGGAGCTGAAAACCCCTCAGGTTGCTCCATGTAGATTTCTTCATTCAAATCCCCATTTAAGAAAGCTGTCTTGACATCCATCTGGTGTATTTCTAGATTGCGCAAAGCTGCTAACGTAATCACTATGCGAATGGATGTTATCCTAGTTACAAGTGAGTATGTATCAAAGTAATCTAGGCCTTCTCATTGCCTGTACCCTTTGATAACGAGCCTCGCCTTATGCTTGTCAATTGACCCATCGGCCTTCATCTTTCTTTTAAAAAATCCATTTACAGCCTAAAGGCTTACAACCTGGAGGTAAATCTACCAACTCCCAGGTGTGGTTCTGTAAGATGGAGTCAATCTTACTTTTGATCACTTCTTTCCATTAAGGACTCTCAGGAGAAGTCACAGCTTCATGGAAAGTTTGAGGTTCGTTCTCAACCATGTAAGTCAAGAAGTTTGGATCAAAAGACTTGGACATCCTAGCCCTCTTACTCCTTCTAGGCTCATCTAAAACCTCAATTTGATCATCACCTGAATCATCAACATGATCATCCTCAGTAGCAAGCTCATCAAATTGCTCCAAAGACCTTGGAACCCCTTCATGGGTTCGGCAAGGAAAAATGTCTTCAAAGAAACATGCATTCCTTGACTCCATGATGGTATTCCTGTGTATGTCTGGAATTTCAGACTTATGTACAAGAAACCGATATGCACTACTGTTATGTGCATAACCAATGAATATATAATCCACGGATTTCGGGCCTATCCTAACCCGTTAAGGTGTAGGAATCGCCACAATAGCAAGATACCCCCACATTCGTAAGAATTTATATGAAGGCTTAACGCCTTTCCATAACTCATACGAGATCTTGTCTACTTCGCTTCAACACAAGTTTCACACTTGTGTTTCGTCAGAACGACCTTGTCGGACTAAAAAACATGCGAAAACATGTTTACGGAGAAGAAACGTTGAGACAAGATTCTAACGAAAGTCCAGAACATACAGGACTTCGTTCAAGGTTAGCTTTTTTCCTAAGGTTAACTTCAGGACCACCTTTCCCTCAACAAATGAGGTAGTAGAGTTTCCCATAAACAACTTCTTACCATTGCAACCGGTTCGAAAGTTGTAAACAGCTCCTTCTCGGAGTAGATGTGGCGTGTAGCCCTAGTAAAACTAAAACCCCTCGCTATCACAGTTGTAGCACTTCCCAAAGAACCGATAACCAGGTTCCCGCGGCTTGTATGCCAGCTTCTTTGCAACACCACCCCTTGGCCCCAGCATAGAGCCCTTGTTCACGGGGGGCTTCTTCCTCACCCCAGAAGATTTGTTATGCTTAATGACATTGGCCTTTACTAAGGAGGTGCTCCATCATTTCTTTCTATTATCCTCCTCAATTCAGAGTCGGATAATCAGTTCTTCTTTGTAGAATTAATACAAAGTCTTAAACAGATCCTTGTGTCACAATGACTATGAAACTCTCAAAATCATATCACAGTAAATACATTCCCAGAATGTCATCAACCAAATTAGGCACCCAAATATATTTGGTCCAACCTATCACTCTGAAGCCAATAGTCTTACTATTAGGAAACACAAATCCAGTGTTCAATAGTCTACTATTCGGAACTTCATAACATGGCCAGTAGTCTTATCACTAGGAATCACTAATTTCTCAGCATGTGGTCAGTAGACTTTCTACTACTAGGAATCACAATGTCTTAACTTATGATCAGTAGTCACTTTACTACTAGGAATCACAACGTCCTGACATAGGATCAATAAACTCTCATTACTAGGAATCATCATGTCTTGACATATGACCAGTAGTCTCTCCACCACTAGGAACCATGATGTCTTGACATGTGATCAGTAATTTGTTCACTACTAGGAACCACAATCTCATAACTGTGTAGCCAGTGGTCTAACACCTCCTAGGAACCACCAGTTTCTATCTCTGTGATCAGTGATCTTGAACTCACTAGGAGCCACCAATTTAAGAATATATTTGGAATTTAAAAATTCAAAAAATATTCACCCACTATAACAGGTTGTCTCATATTTGCTTTTAAGCAAAGTCACATAGCAATCATAAATGCTATAAATAACACAAGGATACCATACTAATTATCTCTGATCAATTCAGAGATATTTTAATGCAATTTTATGATTTCCTTTAAGAATCTCGCGAGGCTAAGGTTGTCAGGTGGAACAACATTTCTGTTTGTCACCTTTTGAAGCCATTTCTGAAACATCACAACAGAATTTCACTTCTGTGATTCCAGAAATTAAACTTAACCCTTAGAAAATCCCTCAGATGGAAATTTAATTCAAAACTGGTCTCACCATTTAACCTAGAATCGAACATGGTCAGGAATGTTCCCAGGAAGACTGGAGGGGTCACATCGGTCCCACTTAAAACCCAGTTAACTTTTTGACAAAACATCCAAGAGCATGTTGACTCCTAGTCCATAGAAAACAATTTTAAAATTAAGATTTCCAGGGGATAAACCAGGTTATAACAAACCGATTTCCAAGCAAATAAAATTTGCTACCAGAATTATACCACTCATAAAAGTTAACCGGTACTCCCAGAACTAAGCCCATTATTTCTGAATAAAATCAGAAATATTTTAGCTAATGCTAAAATTTGGTTTCCTTTCTCAAAAACCAAAACACTTTGGACATAATCAAATTATAACCAAAGACTTTCTCCAAACACGGTTTTCCAACACTTTGGGAATAAAATGATTAAACCCAAAGACTTCCTCAAACTCCAAAGGTTTGAAACCAAATCCGTCTTAGTTGTCATTTCTGAACAAATAAGAACTATTCTTTAGGCAAAGCTAAAAACTTTGGTTTCTATCACAGAAAACCAAACCAAGTTCCAAACTTACAAACAATTTAAAAAATTGCTATAACAATTACACGCATATAAAATGCTTCTGACAAAACAAACAAATAAAACTTGCTATTACAAATTGGTAAACAAACCAACTAAATCTCAAACAAAACATGCTTCAAACATTTAAATAAAATAGCCAATCCATAAGGATTCTATTTAGTTCAAATGCCTTTCCACGCTTAGGTATTCCTATTCAACACAAAAGTTAGTAATCCAAACATTTTTGTTTTTTCATCCCAAATACTATTCATTTGGTTTTATATTTGTTTTCCGCATTGGTATCCCTACAAAGAAAGTTAGTAGCAAACCATAACAAAATCCAAACAAATAATCTAAAAAATTTAATAAATTAAATGAAACCATCTAGCCAACTTTTAATTATATAAGTAACCAATGCATTAAAATGCCAATTAAATTAAAACTTTAAAATAAAGTTCTATACTCATGGGTTATGAATGAAATTAATTCATAATAAACATTTAAACTATTAACTCCAAATAAATAAGTTAAATTCAAAGTTAATGCACCCAATTAAATAATTCAGATTAATGCTCCCAATTAGATAATTTAGATTAATGCACCTAATTAAATAATTCACATTAATGCACCCAATTAGATAATTTAGATTAATGCACCCAATTGAATAATTCACATTAATCATGTACACAATTCATAAAAAACTCTATAACTCCAAAATACATTAAATTATGTAATCTAGTCTAGAAAATAATAAGCATGTAACAAATTAAAACTAGAATAGAATTAGCATGCTAAAATTGCAACATCCATAAATTATATTTTATAACCTTAAAATTCATGCGAATTATGATAGAGAATTCTAACTAAACTAAGCAATTAGAGAGTACCATAGCATAATTTACAATCATTGAAATAGTGAGCAATTCTGCAACAATTCCTAGTAATATTATACAAAGCTAACCTAATAGTCTATATAAATCTATTCAATCAATTTCATAGAAAATATATAAAAATCTGTTTTAAGCTTGTTGTTCAAATTGTGAAATTAAATAAATAGATTTATGAAGAAATCAAATTATATACCAAGAACATATGCTAACAATTACAATTAAATTTCAACAGAAATACACAAAACAATAAAAGGGTAAAGAGACGAAATCGAAGCCTGCACGGAAGCAGTTTTCTTAAACAGATTTCGCCGCCTCACAGGTCGAGTGCTTGAGGAATCCCGGCGTCTATCTCCCAGGATACGACGGTCAAAACCAGCTACGGCAGAAGCACTTTCTGTCTAGCTTAGCGAACAAAAACAGTGGCAGCACTCTCTCAATGTAGGAACTTTCTGGCAAACTGACTTGTAAAATGGAAGCAAAAAATTTCTATATAGAGACTTGACAGGAGGGTCTCAATTTATACATGTATAGGGGAGAGAGGAAGAGCCTCCAGCCTTTATGGCTGGTCATTAAAGCCCCATTAACCAGGATCCATACCCCCTTTCCAGAAAAATGAAAAGTTTGGATACCCAATAGGATTCACACCCTTTAGCCAAGAAAAATGATTTAAATACTCTTTAAAATCCTATTCATGAATCCAACATCATGAAGCAATTTCTTGGAAATTTCTTATTCAAAACCCAATGGTTTTTGGCTCACTTGGACCCAACACAATAAAAGGTTGGGACCCACTTTAATATTTAATTAAAGTCACCACACTTTAATATTAAATTAAAGTCACCAAAAAACATTTTTTCCAATAGGCGCCTGCTGGCCCTTTCATGTTCTTTCGTCATTGGCCTCTTGCTGTCTCCACCCATTTCATATTTCAATATCCCTTCTGTTCGTTTCCTTTCTGCCTTCAAACTATAATGTAGGCCTAGTTTTTTTGAATTATGTCCCCCATCAATAACTTTACTAGATCTCGAGCAATTTTCTCTGCACAATTGAGGAGATGTGTCAGTCTGACCTTTTGAAGTTTTCCCTGGTAAATTTCTCGAGGTTGCAGATGTGCTGGACATTTTTGGGGAATTTTTATCTAGCTCTTGATTCTGTGCTGCATATCTGCGGATGGCATTCAAAGAAGGATTTATACTCCATTTTGCACAGAACCAAGCTTTGTATCCCCATTCTCTTGTAAAATTCTAGTAGTCTGAAGTTTATTCGGCCTTTTTCTGTTTGTCACCCCACTGATATTAGGCAAAGCACTCTGCGCTCCAAAATGAAACAGGAAATCTCTACCTACCGTCGACATCATAGCTTTGTCCTGCGAAAGCAGATAAGCTTTACTTGATTGAAATACTGACTTCACAAGGTAATACTCATAACATAGAACTAAACAAATTGAAAGAAAATAAAACTACCTCATCAAAGAACCCAATCCTTGGTGATGGCATTCGGAGACCTAAAGGTTTGAAATTTCTGGTCAATTTTGCAAGATCATTAGCAGTTCCCCTAACTACTTCAAGACATAGATTTGGAAACCTTGTTTGATGACTTTCTTGATCATCGAAACATTCATCATGTGGGAAACTCTAAAAATTTAACGCTTGGGTGGCATCATTTCCTAAACAAGCTCCTCTGGAAGTACTGGTATGAAAACTGACCTCTAAACAGTTGGAGCTTTAGTTGGCAGTTGATGATGATTCTGAGGACCATCCCTCAATGGAGCTAGCAGGTGATTCATAAGAAGAATGGTTTGACATGGACAATGAAGGGGTTGACAAACCAGGATTTTCCAACACAATTTTGTCTCATAGTGAGCACCTGTATAGCGGTCCCGGGTTTACCCCTTGTTGTACAGTGATCCGGACGTGTGTCCGTGGATGTTGGTAGTTGAGTATTGTCTTGTTTACATCCTTTCTTGCTTTGTATTTGAGTTATAGGATGTGTTGGGCAGGTTTGTTACAGGTTGGTTGAGTTTGGGAACCAAGTGTTGCTGCCCAGAATTTTGGCTGGTCGCTCGAGCGAGGACTTGGTCGCTCGAGCGAGGGTAGTTTTTGTGTCTGGTGGCTCGAGCCAGGAAGGCTTCGCTCGAGCGCAGACTGCGTCCAGTACAGACCTGAAGGTTGTGGATGTTGGCTCGAGCGAACCTTTTTCCTTCGCTCGAGCGAGCTTCGTATTGCAAATCGGAAAATTTGCACTGGTCGCTCGAGCGACGGGGTCTTCGCTCGAGCGAGCCTGTTTATATCAGCAAGACAGCACCGAACTAAACATCACTTTTTGCAAACTCTATCTTCTTCAAACCCACTTTTTGAGAGCCTCTCACTCTAAAATTATATTCTCTCTAAGATTTGATCTATCTAGGGTGATTTCCTAGCCAAGTGCCTTTGTTAAAAAGATAGAGATCATCGAGGGCTTCGTTTTAATCGGAAAATCTTTGATTTTGGAGCAAGTTGGGTGTTGGCCATCATCTCCTTTTGAGCTAAATCTTTGAGGTAGGGATATCCTACTCCTTCTTATGAGTTGTGTCTTTGAATTTTAGCATTTTGACATGTTGGTAGTTGTTGTGTAATTTTGGGAAACTTTGGGGCCATTGTGTAATTTTATAAAAGTTTGGGGTTTTGGTCTATGATAAACCTAGAGGCATGTTTGGTATATAAACATGGAATTAATGTTGAAACATTAATGAAATTGGAACCTAAGGGTTGTAATGCTAATTATGGAAAATGTCCTAATTACATTGATTAATTAATTTGGATAATTAATTGGGAAGAATGAGAAATTGGAATAGAATTGTCTCATTGAGCATGATAATAGTAAGAATACATTGATTTTATGTATTGATATGTGATGTGTATAATTGTTGTTTATATGCATTGTGTTGTGTTGGAGAAGATAGGGGATGTACTCCACGGTTTAGGGGAAGATAGGGGATGAACCTCTAAGCCGGATGTTGTTGGGAGGAGATAGGGGATGAACTCCGTAGATAGAGCGTGTATGCTTATCTAGAAGTGTATTGACAGAGCGTATATGCTTGTCTTTGGAAGTGTTGATATAACTGTTATGTTTATCGTTGTTGAATGGAAGTGTTGGCATGAACGTTTGTTTCATGTGAGATGTTTGGCCAGGTTCTGAGCCAAGATTGTGAAATGGCAAGTAAAAAGGAAAGGAAATGGAAATGAAAGGAAACATAGACTTAGGTGTCTTGGATTTGTATCATGTTATGAAAGAATGTAAAAGTGTTGACCACCTGTTGAATTGTTAATCTTTTAGTCGTTATTCATAACTGGTTTAGTATATTTCTACTGGGCTGTGGCTCACCCTATATGGGAACATCATTTTCAGGTACTGGCAGCATGCCACCTCCAAGGACTTAGCTTGGGAGGCTAGTGGCGGACAGACTTTTTGGATGTCTTTCCTTTTTGTTATATATTACATGTAAATTCAAGCCAAGGGCTTTATGTGTAAATGAGTTAGTACTCTACTTTTGTGTAACCAAGTGTTAACTTGGAAAGCTGTAAGCCCTTAGGGCCTTTGCCTTGGTTGTTAACATGTAATACTTTTTGTAGTACAACTCTGATCAATGGAAGGATGTGGATCTTTTATATATCATAGCATGTTTTTATTATTGGGATTAATGTCATTATTTTGAGGGCGTTACAACTTGGTATCAGAGCGTACCAGGTTCGAATACTTTGGGTACGTGGGAAGTGATTAGGATCACAATGGGTTTGTCTCGCTTGATAGAGACTTAGGTGTATTGTTATATGTTTGTATGATAACATGTTTATGTGATTATTTGGGTATGGGATTTGGTTTCTAGGATGTTGATTGGATCCTTGGGTTTCTAGGAGTCTTGTTGGAAAGGCACTTGATCAATGCTGTTTCTAACCGGTACTCTAGTAACGCCTTGGGACTATCATTATCTGGAAATGAAATTCGTAAGTGCTTATGTGTTTATGTGCTTACGTGGAATGAATTACAATTGTCCATGCATTAGGACGTGAGTGTTTAGTTTTGGCACGTTTATAAATGTGCTAACGTTTGTGTTACCTTTATTAGGATGTCAGGACGAGCTAGAGGTGGTAGGCGTGGTAGGCCTAGGAGGCAGGAGGTGCCCCCACCGGAGGAGATTCCGGTAGTTCAGGAGACTCCGGCGGTTCAGGAGGGGGTTGGTCAGGCCAATGTGGCCGAGCCAGCGGGTCAGCCGGCCGTGAGTACTTTGGCCCAGGGGATAGCAGGGGCTCTGGACATCCTTAGAGCAGGGAACCTGGCAGCTGAAGCAGGGCCTTCCTTTTTGAGGAGGGAGTTCTTTCGGTCAAATCCGGAAGAGTTTGTCGGGGATCCTAAGGAGCCACTGAAGGCAGACGAGTGGCTAGAACAGATGAGTAAAACGTTCGACATGCTAGGCATTGAGGACGGAACATTGAAGGTGACCCTGGCATCCTTCCAGCTGAAGGGAGATGCAGGTCAATGGTGGAAATATGAGAAAGCTCGTGTGGGTGGTACTTGGAAGGCGTTTGTGGATGCTTTTCAGGAGAGGTTTTTATCTGCAGTGGCTAGAGAGAGGCTGAGGGATCAGTTTAGCCAGCTTAAGCAGGAGGGTTTATCTGTGGCCGAGTTTGAGGCTACATTTACTAGCTTGTCCAGGTTTGCACCTGAACTGGTGGCGACAGAGGAGCGCCGTTGCTACGAATTTGAGCGGAAGTTGAGGCGAGACCTCAAGTTGCAAGTTGGTGGACCTTACATTCGAGAGTACAGGTATTTAGTGGATGCTGCAGCTCATATGGAGCTGATGATGCAGGAGGGAGAGGAGGAGAAACAGGGAGGCTCCAAGAGGGGCCAAGAGGGACAGGGCGATGGTAGGAGGCAGAGGGGTTATAACCCTCAGCCGTCCCAGGGTGGTTTGGCCAGGTCGACTTTCCCAGTACCGAGTGCAGGCTCCGGGAGGGGCAGTCAGGGAGGGTTCACCTGTTTCAAGTGTGGCCAGCCGGGTCACAAGGCTTCAGTTTGCCCGCAGAAGGGCGGGGGTCAGAGAGCTGCTTCTTCGTCAGCTAGACCGCAGAGTCAGAGTTCGGGCAGGGGGCAGCCCTTGACTTGTTTTCAGTGTGGACAGCCTGGGCACATGAAGAGGTTTTGCCCACGGTTGAGTGCCACTTCAGGGGCGTCTGGTTCTAGGCAGACGCAGAGTTTTCAGCCGGCCCAGTCTGTGCAGGCCTCGAGGGCCAATCCCGGGGCTTCGTCGTCCCAGTCAGTTCAGCAGTCCTATGCTCCGAGAGGCGAGCAGGTGGATCAGGGGCCTACAGGGCGCGTGTATGCTGTTACCGCGCAGGACCTTGTACCTGCTCCATCAGTAGTGAGAGGTACCTTTCTGTTTTGCAATTCGGTTGCTAGAGTATTGATTGATACTGGTGCGTCTCATTCTTTTGTATCTGCTGCATTTGCATCTGTGTTAGAATTGGAGTTAGCAGTATTGGCATCTCCTATTTGTGTGGTGTCGCCTATTGGGGGTGAGATGGTTTTGAAACACGGATGTAGAGGTTGTGATATAGAGGTTGATGATCATAGGCTTCCGTTTCCTTTTGTAGTTATGCCCATGAAGGGCTTTGATGTTATTTTGGGTATGGACTGGTTATCGTCATACCGAGCTGTTATTGATTGCTACCGCCAGAGGGTTACTTGTTGTACCGTGAGCGGGGAGTTTTTCCATTTCTTGGGAGACCGGGTTGGTAGTATTGTGCCACCGGGGTATGGTTCGCGGGGGCGGAATGAGCTTAGTGGTCTACTTGCTAGTTTTGAGAGTGGTGAGTGTGATGAGACCCAGGTTGTACTGCCGAGGGTAGTTTGTGAGTACCCGGATGTTTTTCCCGAGGATCTTGTTGATTTGCCACCTCACCGAGAGATTGAGTTCTCTATTGATCTAGTGCCCGGCACGGCGCCGATTTCTATGGCACCTTACCGTTTTGCTCCAGCAGAGTTGGTTGAGTTGAAAGTTCAGCTCCAGGAATTGTTAGATAAAGGCTTTATTCGCCCTAGTGTTTCACCGTGGGGAGCACCGGCACTCTTTGCTAAGAAGAAAGATGGTGCCTTGAGATTGTGTATTGATTACAGGAAGTTGAATCGGGCTACAGTTAAGAATAAGTACCCTATGCCCCGTATAGATGATTTGTTTGACCAGTTGAAGGGTTCCCGTTGTTTCTCTAAGATAGATTTGAGATCGGGCTACCATCAGTTGAGGGTCAGGGAGGGGGATATTCCGAAGACGGCATTCCGTACGCGGTATGGCCATTATGAGTTTCTGGTAATGCCATTTGGGCTTACCAATGCACCGGCAGTCTTTATGGACTTGATGAACCGGATCTTCCGGGAATTCTTGGATCGTTTTGTAGTCGTGTTCGTAGACGACATCCTTATCTATTCACCTTCAGAGGAGGAGCACGAGGAACACTTGAGAGTGGTGCTTGAGTTGCTTAGAGCCCATAGGCTGTATGCCAAGTTTGGGAAGTGTGAGTTCTGGCTAGGAGAAGTTAAGTTCTTAGGCCATGTGGTTTCTGGGGAAGGGGTGTCTGTTGATACATCCAAGACTGAGGCAGTGCAAGATTGGGCACAGCCTAGGAATGTGTTTGAGATCCGCAGTTTTCTGGGATTAGCTGGGTATTACCGTCGGTTTGTGAAGGATTTCTCCAGGTTAGCTTCACCGTTGACCAGATTGACTCGGAGGGGAGTCAGCTTTGTATGGAGTGAGACTTGTGAAAAGTCGTTTCAGGAGTTGAAAGTTAGACTGACCACCGCTCCGGTCTTGATTATTCCGGAGAGAGGGTTGGGTTATGCAGTCTATTGTGATGCCTCACGAGAGGGTTTGGGTTGTGTGTTGATGCAAGAGGGGAAAGTAGTAGCTTATGGCTCACGTCAGTTGAAAATTCATGAGAAGAATTACCCTACACATGACCTAGAGTTAGCAGCTGTGATCTTTGCCTTGAAAATCTGGAGGCACTACCTTTATGGTGAGAGATTCGAGGTGTTCTCGGATCATAAGAGTCTGAAATATCTGTTTTCACAGAAAGACTTGAATTTGAGGCAGAGGAGGTGGATGGAGTTTATTGAGGATTACGACTTCGAGTTGCACTATCACCCGGGAAAGGCCAATGTTGTGGCCGATGCCCTTAGCAGGAAATCCGTTAGTGATGTAGCTTGTATAGCCATCCGGGAGTGGGAGATGTTAGGGGCCATTGGAGAGTTTGATTTGCATTTGGGCGAATCCGTTGAGGCTGCGGCCTTGTTTTCTGTTGTTGCGCAGCCTACACTTGTGACTAGAGTGTTAGAGGCACAGAGAGGTGACCTTGAGGTAGAGTCCCTCCGAGAAAAGATCTCCAGTGGGAAGGTTGAGAAGGGTTTAACAGTGTATCCCGACTTGAGTGTGAGATACCGAGACCGTTTGCTTGTACCGGAGTCTTGCCGAGAGGAAGTACTCCGAGAGTTTCACCATTCGCGCCTTGCGGTGCATCCGGGAGGTACTAAGATGTATCGGGATTTGGGTCGCCAGTTTTGGTGGCGGGGTATGAAGAGAGATGTGGCAGTTTTCGTGTCTAAGTGCCTTACTTGTCAGCAAGTGAAGGCCGAGCATCAGAGGCCAGCGGGTTTGTTACAACCCTTGTTTATTGCCGAGTGGAAGTGGGAGCATGTCACTATGGACTTCGTTGTAGGTCTTCCGAGGACTCAACGGGGTAGTGATGCTATTTGGGTGGTTGTAGACCGGTTAACTAAGTCGGCGCATTTCATTCCTATACGCGTGAGAGATACGGTAGATCATCTTGCCGACTTGTATGTTCAGGACATAGTGAGGTTGCACGGGGTCCCAGTGACGATTGTCTCAGATAGAGATCCTCGTTTTACTGCTAGGTTGTGGCAGAGTTTGCAGAGTGCCTTGGGTACTAAGTTGACCTTTAGTACAGCTTATCATCCTCAGACTGACGGGCAGTCCGAGCGTACTATTCAGATCCTCGAGGATATGCTTCGGGGTTGTGTCCTTGATTTCAGTGGGACGTGGGAGAGGCACTTACCATTGGTGGAGTTTGCCTACAACAATAGTTTTCAGTCTAGTATTGGTATGGCACCATTTGAGGCCTTGTATGGCCGACCTTGTAGGTCTCCAGTTTGTTGGGCCGAGGTGGGTGATACCCCTTTGATTGGTCCGGAGTTGGTTAAGGAGACGACGGAGAAAGTTGAGCTTATCCGTAGGAGGCTTGTTACAGCCCAGAGTCGGCAGAAATCTTATGCTGACCGTAGGAGGAGACCGTTGGAGTTTGAGATAGGTGATCATGTTTTTCTGAAGATATCACCTAGACGGGGTTTGTTGAGGTTTGGGAAGAGTGGGAAGTTATCCCCTCGGTTTATTGGGCCTTTTGAGATTCTTGAGAGGATTGGCGAGGTTGCTTATCGTTTAGCTTTGCCACCACAGTTATCCGGAGTTCATGACGTGTTTCATGTGAGTATGCTTCGGAAGTATGAACCAGATCCATCACATGTGTTGGATTGGACCGACTTAGAGGTAGATGAGGATGCCTCGTATGAGGAGAGACCGGTTCGGGTCTTGGATAGGCGGGATCAAGTCCTGCGTGGCAAGACCATTCCTTTGGTGAAAGTTTTGTGGAAACATCACGGAGTGGAGGAGGCCACTTGGGAACGTGAGTTGGGAGTCCGCGAGAAATATCCGGACTTGTTTGTTGATGGGTAATCTAGTGTTGCAATTGTGTGATTGTAATGAACTTTAAGAACATTTAAATTGTCTTAAGTTGTAAAACATGGTGCATGTTTTGGTTAATGTAAATGTTGTAGAACTTGCCTTGTTATGGGAGTTGATTATAATATTGCGTATGTTGGCTATATTATAGAAATGGAATTGTATCATGATTATTGCTTATGATATGAATTGTGAACCATATATGTTGGAGATGGTTGAGATGGAAAGAAAATGCATGTTGAAATGTATATGTTGTAGAATGCCTCTTGATAAGAGATGGAATGACCGGTAATGGGTCGAATTGTGGAATGTTGTGGTATAACATTGTTTAAAAGAAGGGAAAACTTGCTTTTCAAAACTTGTTTTTAATTTCGGGGACGAAATTCTTTAAGGGGGGGAGGTTATAGCGGTCCCGGGTTTACCCCTTGTTGTACAGTGATCCGGACGTGTGTCCGTGGATGTTGGTAGTTGAGTATTGTCTTGTTTACATCCTTTCTTGCTTTGTATTTGAGTTATAGGATGTGTTGGGCAGGTTTGTTACAGGTTGGTTGAGTTTGGGAACCAAGTGTTGCTGCCCAGAATTTTGGCTGGTCGCTCGAGCGAGGACTTGGTCGCTCGAGCGAGGGTAGTTTTTGTGTCTGGTGGCTCGAGCCAGGAAGGCTTCGCTCGAGCGCAGACTGCGTCCAGTACAGACCTGAAGGTTGTGGATGTTGGCTCGAGCGAACCTTTTTCCTTCGCTCGAGCGAGCTTCGTATTGCAAATCGGAAAATTTGCACTGGTCGCTCGAGCGACGGGGTCTTCGCTCGAGCGAGCCTGTTTATATCAGCAAGACAGCACCGAACTAAACATCACTTTTTGCAAACTCTATCTTCTTCAAACCCACTTTTTGAGAGCCTCTCACTCTAAAATTATATTCTCTCTAAGATTTGATCTATCTAGGGTGATTTCCTAGCCAAGTGCCTTTGTTAAAAAGATAGAGATCATCGAGGGCTTCGTTTTAATCGGAAAATCTTTGATTTTGGAGCAAGTTGGGTGTTGGCCATCATCTCCTTTTGAGCTAAATCTTTGAGGTAGGGATATCCTACTCCTTCTTATGAGTTGTGTCTTTGAATTTTAGCATTTTGACATGTTGGTAGTTGTTGTGTAATTTTGGGAAACTTTGGGGCCATTGTGTAATTTTATAAAAGTTTGGGGTTTTGGTCTATGATAAACCTAGAGGCATGTTTGGTATATAAACATGGAATTAATGTTGAAACATTAATGAAATTGGAACCTAAGGGTTGTAATGCTAATTATGGAAAATGTCCTAATTACATTGATTAATTAATTTGGATAATTAATTGGGAAGAATGAGAAATTGGAATAGAATTGTCTCATTGAGCATGATAATAGTAAGAATACATTGATTTTATGTATTGATATGTGATGTGTATAATTGTTGTTTATATGCATTGTGTTGTGTTGGAGAAGATAGGGGATGTACTCCACGGTTTAGGGGAAGATAGGGGATGAACCTCTAAGCCGGATGTTGTTGGGAGGAGATAGGGGATGAACTCCGTAGATAGAGCGTGTATGCTTATCTAGAAGTGTATTGACAGAGCGTATATGCTTGTCTTTGGAAGTGTTGATATAACTGTTATGTTTATCGTTGTTGAATGGAAGTGTTGGCATGAACGTTTGTTTCATGTGAGATGTTTGGCCAGGCTCTGAGCCAAGATTGTGAAATGGCAAGTAAAAAGGAAAGGAAATGGAAATGAAAGGAAACATAGACTTAGGTGTCTTGGATTTGTATCATGTTATGAAAGAATGTAAAAGTGTTGACCACCTGTTGAATTGTTAATCTTTTAGTCGTTATTCATAACTGGTTTAGTATATTTCTACTGGGCTGTGGCTCACCCTATATGGGAACATCATTTTCAGGTACTGGCAGCATGCCACCTCCAAGGACTTAGCTTGGGAGGCTAGTGGCGGACAGACTTTTTGGATGTCTTTCCTTTTTGTTATATATTACATGTAAATTCAAGCCAAGGGCTTTATGTGTAAATGAGTTAGTACTCTACTTTTGTGTAACCAAGTGTTAACTTGGAAAGCTGTAAGCCCTTAGGGCCTTTGCCTTGGTTGTTAACATGTAATACTTTTTGTAGTACAACTCTGATCAATGGAAGGATGTGGATCTTTTATATATCATAGCATGTTTTTATTATTGGGATTAATGTCATTATTTTGAGGGCGTTACAGCTCCACAAAGTAAAAATAACTAAATATTTCCAATCCGCAATTGATTTTCACTACACAGGAACTTCCATGCAGATAGGTAGAGAAACCAAATTGCCTTAAAATATTAAATTGGCCATGGATTGTCCACAGCTTGACAGTTTTATCATTTGTTGAAGGGCCTCATACCTTCTATAAAGTTAGGAAGCAACTAATCCATGATCTTGCCAAAAAAAGATGGGAAAAGAATAGAAAACACATACCTTGAAACATGTAGGTAATTAGACACTTTTTTCCATGAGACCATTTGAAGATTCCTTTTTCTCTCTCTCCAGATTGCCAGTACTTCATCAGTTCTGAACCGCTATGTGAATGTTGATCCTCCAGTGGAGTTGACATCCCATTAGCATAAGCTAAGAGACCAATATACACAATCATTGCCCCATTGTCAACACAGTACATGTCATTAGTTGTGAACAAGCTACCACCCCTGTCGGAGCACATGATTCTCATCATCTCTTGCAAGGGCTCACTGCAGCCCGCACCACCAACAATGAGAACATCTTTCTTGTCAGTGTGTGCCATTGCCCGTTCTATAATCTCCACAAGCATCGGAAACACACTTTCCTAAAAAAATTTAAATTGTATGCGGAAATTAAGCCACAATTAGATCATGTAAATATTCAACTAACACTTGCAATTTACAAGAATTAGCCATACCAAATCACCAACTATATAACTTGTTTTTTTTTTTTTTTTGTTGGCACTGGGGTGTCTGGATCAAAGCCTGACTAATCCCAAAGGGTGCATAGGTCCTCAGTAAAGAGTTTTCCACAAGTGCACCACAGTCAATTCAAGGGTTTTCCCCTAGTTCGATAGCCCCAAGGAATTGTTAGCACCTAAGAGATTTTGATGTTAGATAATGTCTCAATGGGACCACATAATTAAATGTGGTGTTATCATTTATAAGAAGCCTACGATTTAAGTGATTCAATTTAGTTAATAGGCTTAAGGGTATATGTGTTATGGACCTAATGTGTAGATACTAGTTGAATAATTTCTATTTCTATGAGGGGCAGAAATAGAAATTAAAACATATTGGTTAAAGTTGGTTTTCATTCCTTTTGAACTTCCACAACCTTTCAGTTTTGAAAACCAATTACAACCTTTAAAAGGTTATGGTCCCTATTCCTTCCCAAGTGGAAAAGAACACTGCCATTTTTCTAAATCCTCTCAAGGAGAAACATAAGGCACCAAAGGGGAAAGGATTAGAAGGCAATAACATAATCAATAACAAAGAGTTTATTGATAATCACGCTTCCGTTTAACCGTTCATCAATGGATTCAGGTATGTCATTTTGTCTTGATTTCTTGATAATACACATGGTAAATGATCCGAAGTGTAAGGTTTATGTTTTGAAATTTATGCTTACATTTGATCCTTGAACCTTAGAGGGAGCACAGTCCCAAGGCCCAAGGCCTTGCCACTAGGCCAACCCCTTGGGGTTTGCCAACTACATAACTTTTTATTACCACAAAATATGTATTTTTATTAAATATTGGAAGCATTTCAAATGATTACCTGAAGGGAATAGCACAAATCTGCAGGGGTGCATTCATTGTTTTTTTATCTTTTCCTCAGCAGTAGCTTCAAGATAACTTAGTATTCCACTAAAAGAAAAATCCATTCCTTTGACAACATAGGGAAGGTCTATAAACTTTTCTCCTTTCTTTGCAAGCTGATGAAGAAGGGAAAAAATAAAAAAAGGCAAGTCAAGCATAAAGCATTTCTTTATTGCATCATTTCAAGAACATTTTGTTTGCGAAAAAAGAGCACATAACGGCATGATAAAAAACAGCGCCCAATTAGTACACATTAATGTGTGTTTGGGAGGGGAAAGATTGAGCACACACCTAACCTTTGGCATAAAGCACAAAGTGATGGCCCCAAGACTTGAACTCATAACCTCAACGTTATTAGGCCAAGTCTTAACAATTGAACCAATGGTCACATAATGGCATGATCGGCAACTAAATTCTATCTAAAAAAAAATTAGAATATCTCCAGAATGAAAAATAAGTATAATATAGCAAACCAAAGTCCCAGAGAGAATCTTCATAAATGAGAAGTGATGAAATGTGTAATGAATCTCAAAGACATAATGTAAAGTTACCCAAAATATCTAAAATTACACATCAATCATGTAATATCAACGCGTTGTTAAAATATAGAAAAACATAAACAAAGATATGAAGATATAATAAAAGACGGTAATTAAACATATTTTAAAAAAATGATAATAAGAACTAATCAAATAAGATGAAAGTAGATTAAATATATTGGAGAAAGATAAATCTCACATCAAAAAACCACAGATAGAGCTTCTATTAGCTTTATTGAACAAGAACTTAAAATAACTTGAACCTTGCACTAAATTCACCAATATGTACTGCTCACTGACCAAACTCAAAATAGAAAAAGAAGCACAAAAGTTGTGAATTGTATATAAAAAAATATAATAATAGAACTCAACCCAACAAAGCCTGCATCCTAGCCATTTAAGGTATGTTTTATCCTTACCCTTCATTCAACTCCATCTAGAGGCATATCCTCTCATAAATCCTTGGCAACTATTTCTTTCTCATGGCCCAGCTGATGTTCATTTTGGCCTCCCTTCCTCTTATACTTTAGCAACTTACATTTAATTCTTTCTTTGGGAGGAGTGGCAGAAAACTGAGAGGAAGGATTATGTATCAAAGAAAGAAAAGAAAGGGAGGGAAAGGAAAAATCACCTCACACTTTGTCTGTCTTATTAAACAAGAGGGAAAGAAAAAGAAATCAAAACTACTAACTGCTTATTTAATCATTTAGGGTGTTATATAGCTGACTACAATGGCCTAGGCCTCACAACCACCAAATTCCCTCCTTCAACAGAGTTCACAAGGAAGTAAACAATGCCCAATTAGTATACATTAATGTGTGTTTTTCGTTCGTAAGGAAGTAAATAATAAAATTTCTTCTTTAAAGATTAAGAAAATCATCAGAGTCTTAAAGCCTCATTTGTTGTCTCTGTGCGTCTTTTGACTTTTGAGAAGGCAGGGGGGAGAGGATACCAAAATCGAGCTATACAACATTAAAAGATCAGAAACTGGCAAGCCATAACCAACACTTTTCCCAGTACAATGCAGGCTAGTCAAATAACATCAAAAGGTGGTCTCGTACAAGTATTGATCTCAAACACAATGCAAAACTGATTCATAGGAAGAAATAAAGTTTTCTCAAACAATCGACAGAGAACAGATCAATAAAAAAAAATCTGCAAACTTCTATAGTTAAACAAGCAAAACGCCAAATAGCAACTCATATTCCCCCCCCTCCCCCCTCAATTTTGAAGACATTTCAACACTATAACCTGTAAAAGATATGACTATTAATGGACAGTCTCTGCGTCAATTTACCACTGATATAGGTTAAGGAAACTTGCTTCCAATTGCATACCTGCTCAATTTTGTACCAGGGTTTGGATCATTCGACAGAGTTATCATCTTCTTCATCTTTAAGAATAATATTTGTCCCCAAGAGATGATTCCAAATCTAACTTTTTCAATTACATTAAGAATTATTTACTGTGTTGGGTTTTAATTTTTTGGATTCAAATTTTTGAAAATTGAGTTTTTTCTTTTTTAGTGAATATTTTTAAAATTTTAAGTAATTTTCACTTAGATGTATTTAAAAAGTAAAATATTTATTAAAAAATAGTTTAAAAAATCAATAAGTATACAAGAATACAAAAATGTACTGAATTTTCATTTTTTTAATATTTTTTTATATTTAGTGAATTTTTAAAGATTTTTTTCACAAATATTATACTTTTTAAGTGTCTTTATGTTAGATGTATCTAAAAATTTTAAAAATTATTTAAAATATTAAAAAAATATAAAAACAAAAAATTTTAATCTTTTGAAAAGTGAATCCTGGACAACTAAATCAAAAAAGTTGATTTAATTTCTTTTCCTCTTCTAATTAAAGACTGTTGTTCATCTACTTCCGTACATGGTAAATTGCAACTGCTAAAGAAAATTTATCCGCCCCTTTTTATTTTTATTTTTATTATCTAATTTGTGAACAAGCTAATTTTAAAAGGAAAATGATTTGTAAAATAGAATTTTTATAAATAAAGCCCATCTAGAATAATATGGCAATGACATTTTTATAATTATGAGCCACATGTGCTTCGGCTTGGAAAAAAAAAAGAAAGAATAGAAAAGTCCCATTCTAAACAAAAATAATTAACCAAAAATAGCAAATTAAATATTAAAAGAGAATTTAGGGGTGAAATCAGTTCAGTCCAAGTGCTACTTCATTCCCACCTAATGGAAGGTTTCGGTTTTCATTATTCCCACCTAATTGATTGATTTGGTCTAGTTGTTTTTCCCAGTAGACAATGAAAACTATGAGTCCAGATCCTCTGCAGGGTTTTCCTGCAGCGCATCCTGTAGTGCAAGGAAAACAACGTCGTTTTGCCTCGTTTTGTCTTCATTTTTTTTTTTGCAACTTCTCTTTCTTCTCTACTTCTTTTTTCAGAGACCTAATCCCCAAAAGTCCCAAATCGAAAACCATAGGAGGACTGGAAGACGAACAGAGGATTGATGAACGGCGATGGACCGACGACCGAGAAGATGAACGCGGAGTCGTACCAAAGGCCTAAAATGTCTCAGATTCTATATATATGCATATATATCATCTATGTATCAAGTTATATATATATATGTTATAGGTTCTATATATATGTCTCTTCTTCTTCTTCTATATATACACACATATAATGATATAATATGCACTGCCATAGTTTCCTAATTGCAATTTTGTAAAAAAAAATAGGACTTTTCTTTCATGTTCAGGTTCTCTCTCTCTCTCTCTATATATATATACATATAATACAGAATTCAATGAATGAGTATATCAAGCCCCCAAAAAATTATTAAGCCACTAATAAGGTGGTGGTGCCCTATTTGGGTGTTAAGATCAAAATCTTTCCATTAAATTTCACCATGCCTTGTATTTCCATGCAACCCAGATTTCTTTTGAGAGAAAACCCTAGACCAAAAGCTCTAAGATTAAGGCAATTCTTAGAAAATCATCCATTCATCTTCCAGTCCTCTGGTTTTCGTTTTGGGACTTTTGGAGATGAGGTTTGTGAAAAGAAAAGAAGCAGAGGAGAATAAGTTGGGGAAAAAGAAAATTTGCAAAACAAGGCAAAACGACGTCGTTTGCCTTGCACTGCAGGATGCGCTGCAGGAAAACCTTGCAGAGGATCTGGACTCTATTGCTACAACCTTATCACAAAACAAAACAAATATCAATAGTTGCATCAAAACAAACATGAACAACATCTAAAAACAATGATGCACTGATTTTTGCTTAATATATGCTCATGTGGACAAGTCTGCATAAATTTTAGGGAAAAAATTGGGCTCAAGGTTTCAAAAAATTAAGGCTTTTCTAATTTTATTTATTTTTATTGATTTTCTAAAAATTGAGTATTTTATTTTTTGTTTTTAGTGATTTTTTTTAGAGAAAATTAGTCTAACATCCCTCTCTAATTTTGGATAGTAGAAGAGGTCCACAGTTATTTTATTTATTTATTTTTATGTTAGATAAGGTCTCTCACATCCTACACTTCTATTTTATTCAAAAAAATACCAACTTTACCCTCATTCTTCCCTCTTCTCTCTCTACATATTTGGGTCTCTCTTCTCTCTCTCATCCATCTCCCTGATCTCTCTCTTCCCAAACTCTAAAACCCAAATCCACCATCTCCTCACTCTCCCACACCGCCACTTCCGCCTTCTTCCACTCCGATGGCCGCTTCATTACTACCGTTGGCTCCTACTCCGGCATCATCTTTCCATTTATCTTCTCTATTTTCTCTCTCTACAGATTTGGATCTTTCCACCACCTCACAATCTTCTCTTCCCATACTTTAGCACCCAAATCCACCATCTCCTTATTCTTCGACATCGCCACTTCCAACTCCTTCCGACAATCGTTTCATCACCGCTGGCCTTGTCTATGTCTTCGACGCCAAGTTCCGAACCCCCTCCGCTGCCTTTGCTTCCACGTCTGCCCCGTTGACCTTATCCATTACCATAAGGATGGGCCCTTGATATATTTGTTGAAGAATAAATAGTGGGTGATCATAGACAACAATAAACTCATGGATCTTGAGGAATTTGAAGAACCTGCTGAAATTTCTCTAAATCTATACCATAGAAATTTCACTAGAGATATAGGTAATTTTCTCTGGACCTATACTAGAGAATTTGGAGGACCTGCTGAAATTTCTCTGGACTTATACCAGAGAAATCCAAAGAAATTTCACTGGATCTATAGCAGAAATTTCTCTGGACCTATACTAAAGAATTTGGAGGACTTGTTGAAATTTCTCTAGACTTGTACCAAAGAAATTTATTCGTGAAGAGAAAGTTTTTTGAAATTTCATTGGATTTATACCAGAGAAATTTCACTTGAACCTATATCTAGAATTTCTCTGTAATATTAATCTTCTTTGGCCATCACACACTTGCAATATGAAATTTCATTGGATCTATATCTGAAAATTCTCTATCATGTTGATTTTCTTTGAATTTTCTTTGCAAATGTAGTCAGAGAAATTTACTTGTATGTTGATTTTTTACTAACACATTTGATTTTTCTCTGAAATTTCTCTACAAAAGTAGTAAGAGAATTCGACTTGCATGTTGATTTTCTCTATACATTTGATTTTCTTTGAAATTTCTCTGCAAATGTAGTCAAAGAAATTTACTTGCATGTTGATTTTCTCCAACACATTTGATTTTCTCTGAAATTTCTATGTAAATGTATTCAAAGAAATTTACTTTCATGTTGATTTCTAGCTCAGTAAAATTTAGTCAAATTTTTTTTCCCTAAATTTCATATTCATCATGGATCTTATTTGATAGATCTCAACAAGGGCATTCCAAAAATATAATTTTTGTTGAAAATGGACATCTAAATAAAAAATTATTGAATTTTTAAGTTTTGAAAATTTTCAAAAAGTGAAAGACGTTTGAATGTAAAATGCAAGGATATTTTGGTCCAATAATTTTGGAGGGAAGAGGCGCATGTTTTTGAGGGATCTGAGGTAGTATAAAAGTTTGGGACGTCCTTTACCTCCTAAATTGCAATATTAGGGACCCTAAAAAAAAACCATTTTTTTAATATTTAGTAATTTTTTTACTTTTTAGATATGCCTACCTAAAATATAAAATAAATAAAATATTTGTGATAAAATATTTTTAAAAATTAGTAAATACATGAAAATAAACTGAATTTATATATAGGGAAAATTAGTGAAACATCCCACTCCAATTTTGTGTAGTAGGAGAGGTCCAAGATTTTATTATTATTATTATTAGCTAATGTCCCTCAATATTTTTACAGAGAAAATTCGACTCAGAGAAATTTTGTCGAACTCAGAGAAATTTCTCTAAGTCGGGACGAAATTTCTCTAAGTCAGGCAAAATTTCTTTCAATTGAATTTTCTCTATAGAAATATTGAGGGACCTTAGCTACTATGAAAATATTGTATATCTTTTATCTTATAAAATCCTAATATGAGAGACCTTAAAAAGAATTCCCCTTATATATATAGATATATATATTTGATATCACTACAACAAAAAAGGTCTATGGTGACGAAAACGCGTGACGAAAAAATATTTCCTCTCCAAATATGCATGTTTTAGTGATGAAAATAAGATTTCGCCTCCAATTGTATTATTTTTAGAGACGAAAACCAAATTTTGTCACCAAATGCTTAAAATCAAATATAACAATAGGTGGCGAAAATTTTATTCGTCTCTAAATTTTATTTTTCGTCACAAAACAATTTCCCGCCCTTGGAAAATTTGGTGGAAGATTTGGCGCCATTTTGGAGACGAAATTTGTCGTCACCATTGTAAAAAATTTTAGAGAGGAAATAATTTCGTCTCCAAATGTATTATTTTTAGAGAGGAAAGCCAAATTTCGTCACCAAATGCTTAAAATCAATAAAAAAAATACAAGAAATCTAGGCTATTGTGACAAAATTTGGTGACAAAATTTTTTTTTTGTCTTAAAATTTAACCCAAAGATAACGAAATATTAATTTTATCGTTTGTTTTAATATTTTTCAAAAGTATAGGAGATGAAAACAAAATTTCGTGTGCAAAAATGAGGCACCAATTTCATTTGCATTGGCGCGAATTATTTTAGCTCATTGGAGACGAACATTTTTGTCACAAAATATTTTTTTTTTTTGTGACGAACGTAATTCGTCGCCAATAAATTTCATACATATTAAACGATGTCGTTGCATATTTCCATTTATTAGGCGACAAATATATTTTTGTCTGGGAAGGATAAGTTATGGAAGACGAAAATATTTCGTCACCAATAAACACTCCATCATGCAGACAATGTCATTTCATCTTTCTATTAAATAGGCGACAAATATATTTTTGTTTCAGAAGAATAAGTTGTGGGAGACGAAAATATTTCGTCACTAATAAATTCTAATTGATTGCGTGACGAATATATTTTTCGTCTCATAAGATTAAGTCGTGGAAGACAAAAATATTTCATCACCAATAATAAATTCTTTGTTCTGGTATTGAAGGATACAAAAATATTTTATCACTAATCATTTCTCTTTATTAAAATGCCGTGAAACTGTGACCCCAAGAGATACACTCTGACGCTTATCACTCATTTTCATGTACACGGACCTTGAAGTCGTGACCCAAGAAAACATTTTCTACAAACCCTCATTTATCTCTCGCACTTGAGTCTACTCCTCTCTCACAAGTATTGAAGTCGTGACTCAAGAAGATACTCTGTAAACCATTTCTTCTATTTCGCACTAAAGCCCCTCTCTTCTGTCTCACACTTAAGCCCTTCGTGCATGCTAGCATTGAAGCTATTATCCAAGAAGGTACCCTATGCAAACCCACTATTCTTTCTCACAGTGAAGGCCCCTCTTGCACGCAAGCACTTTTTCTCATTGTTTGAACCAACTCTATCCTTTTCATCTAGAACACTCATTTCAGAAAAATCGAAGGTCAAAACCTCTCTCCACAAAAAAAGAAAAAGAAAAAGATAATTAATGTAGCTATTTTTTTTTGTGAGAAAAAATACAGAGAAACAAATAATAAAAAATTTGTAATTTTCAAAATTAATAGAAAACATTACCTTGTTTAGTATGGAGTTTTCAATAATTAATTTTTAAAATTTGGTGATAAAATTTATTTTTGTTTTAGAACGTAACCCAAACATGACCAAATATTACTTTTGTCGTTTTTTTTAATTGTTCTCAAAACTATAGGAGACGAAAAAATAAAATCGTCAAAAAAAGAGGCGCCAATTTTTTTTCTAGTTGGCGCCAATTATTTTAGCTCATTGGAGACGAACATTTTTGTCACAAAATTTAAAGTTTTTTTGCGACAAAAGGAATTCGTCACCAATAAATTCCAAACTTATTAGACGATGTCGTTTCATTTTCTTATTTATTTTGTGACAAATATATTTTTTGTCTGGGAAGGATAAGTTATGGGAGGCAAAAATATTTTGTCACCAATAAACCCTTCATGCTCGTTTTATCTTTCTGTCAATAAGGCGACAAATATATTTTTGTATCGGAAGGATATGTTTTGGGAGACGAAAATATTTCGTCATTAATAAAGTCTCCATGTGTCGTGTTGCATTTTGATTGATTGTGTGACGAATATATTTTCGTCTCATAAGGTAAAATTGAAGGAGATGAAAATATTTCATCGCCAATAAATTCTCCATCCCCACACAACATTGTTTTTGTATTTTTGTTGATTAGGCAACGAACATATGAGTTCGAGACGAAAATATTTTATCACTAATTATTTCTCTTTATTAAAATGCCGTCAGAAACTAAGAGGCACTCTTACCTTAATCACCTACTTTCACACACACACAAATACTAAAGTCGTGACCCGAAAAGACACCCTCTACAAATCCTCGTTTTTGTCGCATACTTGAGTCTCCTCTCTTACAAGTATTGAAGCTGTGACTCGAGAAAACAATCTCTATAAACCATCTCTTCTATTTCGCACTGAAGTTCCTCTATTCTCTCTCACATTTAAGCCGTTTGTGCATGTAAACATTATTATCCAAGAAGACATTTTGTGCAAAGTTGCTATTTTTTCTCATAGTAAACCCCTCTCCACAAAAAGAAAATAATAATAATAATAATAATTAAACAAGGAAACAAAATACAAGAAATCTAGGCTATTGTGACAAAATTTGGTGATGAAATTTTTTTTGTCTTAAAATTTAACCCAAAGATGACAAAATATTAATTTTTGTCGTTTGTTTTAATTTTTCTCAAACGTATAGGAGACGAAAAAAAATTTTGTCTGCAAAATTCAGGCGCCAATTTCATTTGCATTGGCGCGAATTATTTTAGCTCATTGGAGACGAACATTTTTGTCACAAAATATATATATTTTTTGCGATGAACGTAATTTGTCACCAATAAATTCCCTACCTATTAAACAATGTCGTTGCATATTTTCATTTATTAGGCGACAAATATATTTTTGTCTAGGAATGATAAATTATGGAAGACAAAAATATTTCATCACCAATAAACACTCCATCATGCAAACGATGCCGTTTCATCTTTCTATTAATGGGCGACAAATATATTTTTATCTTTGAAGAATAAGTTATGGGAGATGAAAATATTTCGTCACTAATAAATTCTGATTGATTGCGCGATGAATATATTTTCGTCTCATAAGGTTATGTTGTGGAAGTCAAAAATATTTTGTCACCAATAATAAATTCTCTGTTCTTGTATTTAAGGAGACAAAAATATTTTATCACTAATTATTTCTCTTTATTAAAATGCTATGGTTTTGTGTTTCGGAGCACTGAAACCGTCACCCCAAGAGACACACTCTAACCCTTATCACTCATTTTCATGTGCACGGACACTCAAGTCATGACCCAAGAAGACACTTCCTACAAACCCTCATTTCTCTCTCGCACTTAAGCCTACTCCTCTCTCACAAGTATTGAAGTCGTGAAGCAAGAAGACACTCTGTAAACCATTTCTTTTATTTTCGCACTAAAGCCCCTCTCATATGTCTCACACCTAAGCCTTTCATGCATGTCAATATTGAAAGCTATTATCCAAGAATGCACCCTATGCAAAACCGACTATTCTTTCTCATAGTGAAGGCGCCCCTTGCATAAGCACTTTTTCTCATTATCTGAACCAATTCTACCATTTCCATCTAGAACACCCATTTTAGAAAAATCGCAGGTCAAAACCCCTCTCCACAAAAAAGAAAAAGAAAAAGATAATTAATGTAGCTATTTTTTTTTGTGAGAAAAAAAACAGAGGAAAAATTAATAATAATTTTTAAATTTTCAAAATTAATAAAAAAACATTACCTTGTTTAGTATGGAGTTTTCAATAATTAATTTAAAATTTTTAATCTATATTTTTTTAGTGAACATTTTTTAATATTATAATTTTTTTTTCTTTTTTTTTTTGACTTTTTAAATCCCTTTAATTTAGATGAGGGCAAATTGCAGCAGTTGTTCCGGTACTTTGGTCCTTGTGTCATATCAACGTTATGTGCCATATTTATATCTATCTATCTATCTATATATTATATAAGGAAAATAGGGTTTTTAACTTATAAACCTTATGTGAGCTCCAATATTCTAATCTTAATTTTTAAAATTTTTGATTTAAAAAAAAAAAAAGAACTCAGCATTTATTGACTTCTCCCTACCCACTTTTTGACTTCTCTCATACCTACTCCTACACCCTTTTCAACTTCTCCCATATACTATGGCTAGTGATGGGATTGTTAAATTATTTTTATAAAAAAAATTTAAAAAATAATTTGTATATTAAAAAAAATATCTAAAACAAATATAAATTCTTATTAAATCTATATATATATTATATAAGTATATATAGTTTATTTAATTTCAGCGACTAAAAATTATTTTGGTCGCGGTATATATAGTTTTGGCAACTAAAGCCTCGTTTGGGAAGTGGCTAAAATAGCCAAAAAGCCAACTAAAACACATCACATCACCTCTCTACTTTTCTGCACATCTTTTCGTAAAAAGCCAAAAAATTACTAAAATAGCCTATTCCCAAACCAAGCCTAAAATATTTTCGTCGCTGAAAGAAAAATAAAAAATAATTTATATATATCTCTCTCACTCATCACTTTTCTCTGTCTGTCTGTCTCTCTCTGTGTCTCTATTTTTGTCTCTGTCTCTCTCTCACTCATCACTCTTCTCTGTCTCTCTCTCTGTGTCTCTCGCTCATCTCTCTTTTCTCTATCTCTCTCATCTCTCGTCTCTCTCTGTCTCTCTTCTCTTTATCTCTCTCGCTCATCTCTCCCTATATCTCTCTCGTTTATCTTTTTCGCTCTTTTTCTCTCTCTCTCTCTTTGTTTGTCTCTTTTCACCCATTTTTTCATCTTCCTCTCTCTATTCTTTTTTTCTCTCTTACTCATCACTCTTCTCTCTCTGTCTGTTTGTCTATCTGTCTATCTGTGTCTCTCTCTGTGTCTCTCACTCATCTATCTCTTCTCTCCTTTCTGTATCTCTCTCTGTCTCTTTCGTTCATCTCTCTTGTCTCTATCTCTTTTGTTCTTCTCTCTTCTCTCGCTCTCTCTCATCTCTCTTTTCTCTCTGTCTCTATTGCTCATCTCTCTCTTATTTCTATCTCTCTCTCTCTCTCTCTCTCGTTCATCTCTCTTCTCTCTATGTCTCTCTCACTCATCTCTCTTATCTCTATCTCTCTCTCTGTTTATCTCGTTCATCTCTCCTCTCTCTCTGTCTATTTTTCTGACTCTCACTCTCTATCTCTTTCTCTCTTTGTCTCTCTCTCTCTCTCTTTGTCTTTCTTCTTTTTCTCTCTCTCACTCATCACTCTTCTTTATCTGTCTGTCTTTGTCTCTTTTTCTCTTTGACTCTCGCTCATCTCTCTTCTCTCTATCTTTCTCATTTTTTTTCTTTCTCTATCTCTCTCACTCATCTCTCTTCTCTCTATCTCTCTCTGTCTCTCTCACTCATCTTTCTTCTCTCTCTATCTTTCTCTTTTTCTATGTTTTTCTCTCGATCATCTCTTTTCGCTCTATTTCTCTCTCTTTGTTTGTCTATCTGTTACTCATCTTTTGTTTCTCTCTGTCTCTATCTCTTTCTCTCCCTGTCTCTCTCTCTCTCTCTCTTTCTCTCTCTGTCTCTTTTTCACTCTTTCTCTCTCTGTCTCTCTCTCACTCATCACTATTCTCTCTCTCTTTCTCTCTCTATTATTTATTATTATAATTTTACTTTTTATTTATTATCGTTTTGGAGGGATTTTTAAATTAATTTGGTGAGGAACTCTAGAGGGATTTCAAACACACTAAAATGAGTTAGGGCTTAAACACGTCTCTCTCTCTGCTATCGATTCTCTTGCGCCTCTGTCTCTCTCATTCCATTACTCTCTCTTTCTCTTCACCCATTTTGTCATCTTCCCCTCTCTCTTCTATTTCTCTCTCTTACTCATCACTCTTCTCTGTCTATCTGTCTGTCTGTCTGTCTGTCTCTCCCTGTGTCTCTCACTTATCTATGTCTTTTCTCATATATTTTCTCTCTCTGTCTGTTTCGTTCATCTCTCTTCTCTTTATCTCTCTTGCTCATCTCTCTCCTCTCGCTCTCTCTTATCTCTCTTTCTCTCTCTGTCTCTTTCGCTCATCTCACTTCTCTCTATCTCTCTCTCTGTCTCTCTCGTTCATCTCTCTTCTTTCTATGTCTCTCTCGCTCATCTCTCTATCTGTCTCTCTCGTTCATCTCTAATCTCTCTATGTCTCTTTCGCTCATCTCTCTTCTCTCTATCTCTCTCTCTGTCTCTCTCATTCATCTCTCCTCTCTCTTTGTCTTTTTTTCTGTCTCTCACTCTCTATCTTTTTCTCTCTTTGTCTCTCTATCTCTCTCTCACTCTCTACTACTACTATTACCTCTCCTCTACCACCGCCACTCTATCTTCTTTACCACTACCACAACTTTACCACTAATCTTCTTCGCCATCACCACCAGCACCAGCACCAGCACCTCATATCCACCACCTTCACCACTACTGTCGCTTCCTCTCCTCTACCACAAAAAAATAGTTATTGATTTTTAGTATAAAAAAAAATCGACCACAAAAAAATATTTTTAATTGACCATAAAAAATTAATTTTATTTTAACGAAAAATATTTTTCATTGAAATATTACCCATACTTCTACCAAATAAAAAAAAATTCATTAAAAAAAATGAAAAAAATTTCCCCCCTTTTTTTCACTGACCCGCCCACCCAAACTTATTTCCCCCCTTTTTTTCCGTCTTTCCCCCCCTTTTTTCATTTCCTTTCAGGTTTGCAGAGCCCTGTTTCGAAACAACACGTCTCTCTCTCTCTCTCTCTCTCTCTCTCTCTCTCTCTCTCTCACGGAGGCGAGCGATGAGCGGCGAATTTTGGTTCGAGTTATGAGCTCCGAAGCTGCTTCTTCAAAGCTTCTTCACCAATTGCTGGGACCAGAAAATGTGCAGCGTTGGTGTCTGGGTTGTCCTCTGTTACTTCACCAACGATTTCATCGTTCAACGAGGTTCCAATCAGCTCAATCTCTGTTTTTCTTTGTTAAAAAATGGTTTTGATTTTTGGGTTTTTGTTTTTTTGTGCGATTCTGATTTCTATCTATGTGGGTTTTGATTGTTACTTTGTTGGGTATGGTTGGGTTTGGCTGATCATCACTGGCCGAGCTCCTGCTTTGCCTTTGTGGGCTGTGAGTATCATCATCCATTCGATTCGGTTGTATCTTTGCATCTATCTTCTTTCTTTTTTGATGACTTTTTTTTTTTTTTTTTTTCGTTCTTCTTTTCACTTTTCACTTCACTTTCCCTATTTGTCTTCTTTCAGATCATGTTAGCTAGAATAGCGATTTGGGTTGTTGCTAGTCTTGCAAGATTCAATATTGTTATTTATTTTTTTTATCTGAATCTTCAAAACACGTTTTATGATTACTGTGTGGAATATTCTTGTTCATGATTCCTAGTTATCCCAACTATTTCGAATTGATCATGGTCTAGTGATCTGTTCTGAATTGATTTAGATTCTGTAATTGATCTTATTTTTTGAATCTATGCATCTGCTACACAAGTTGCTGTATTTATTGATTCAGATTCAGATTCCTAGTTATCCCAAAATTGTAATATTGTAGAGAGTTTCACAAATGATTCAACATTAGGGTGAAAAGGGTTTAACAATTTATTGGAGGTTGCTATTTCACAGTGGCTAATGTCCCATTTTTCAGGAATTTGAAGTATTTTAGTTCTTGGAAAAACTAATTTCAATAGTTATTATATTTTTTTCTGTGGAGAAAGTAAATTATTTATACATAAACTAAGTAATGAATGTTTGGTCTTTGTCTCTTTTCTTCATGTTGTTATGTATGCATTTAGGCAGTAGTTTTTACATATATATTTATATATATTCTTTTTTTGTCAGATGAAAGAAAATCCCAGAGAATTGAATCCATATTTTAAGAATAATGGAACTGGTTATCAGGAAGAAGCTGATGGGACAAAGGCTGGACGGAACCAACTTCTGTCTTCTGCTGTTGTTGGAGATGGAGGTGCAAGTTGGAGACTGAAAGCCTTGAAGCGAGCTCAGGAGCAGGCAGCTCGTGAAGGAATGGCCCTTGAGGAGGTAATTATCTTGTGCTTTTTTGATGCAAGGTAGGGTATCTTATCTTCTATCTTTATCATTTTGATGTGATGCACTAAAATTGTATAGGTTGTTGGAGAGCGGTGGGGATCCCTAGGTCAGCTGGCAGTTTCTGTGGCATCTTGTACAGCTGCTCCATCGCGTGCTCACCTCCGTGCCATAAAAAATAGAAAGAAGGGGCTAAGTGAGGAACAACAAACAACTGTGGATGATCGGAATGAAAAGGTTACTGAAAAGGTACTTAGCTATTGCCAATGGTATTGTTAAAATTTACCATTTATGTTGGCCAATATGTGAATCATTTCGTTTAAGATAGTGATCTACATCTTGGGGATGAATTTTGCAAATATGTTTTCCTGTGTTTAAATATATATATATATTTATATCCTGTCTAATTCTGAACTCGAAACGAAAGTAAAGATATGTGCTTCCTTTTAACTTGCATGTTATAATTTTTTATCAGAATATTGGCCGAGAAAGGCTAAGGGATCGTTGTCATTCAGAGATGAAAGTGCCTAAGCTTCATGATTCTTTATCTTGGGGCAAGCGGAAAAGTCAAAGCATGTCATCTAATAAAGATTCTGATCTTATCTCTACTGCAATGGCAAGCTTAAATAAGTTTGCAAACGATGGCAACTTTATAAGCGAAGTTATTTGTCAGCAGAACGATGACCGCGGTGGTTCTCCATATAATTGTGAGAGAAATGTGGAGTCAGAAATGGTTTCATTTGAATCTCAGAAACCTGGTGAATCTAGTGCAGTTGTTAATTAGGGAATGAGTGCTAACCAGTTGGCTGCAAAAGCTTTGCAACTTTGTTTGAAGGGAAAGCATGAAGAAGCTGAAAAACTTTTGGTGAGACAAACACTTCTCCTTACTATTTCTACTTCCTAGTCTGTGTGTGTGTGTGTGCGTGCATGTTTTCTGTGTTTGTTTTTTTCTGTTATGTTTTCGGAATCTATATATTATTAATCTTTTTTAGGGGCAGATCAGGGCATATGACACGGACTTGATAAAAATTATAAGAAGCAATAAGCATGTTGGTTTGTTTACTCCTGTGATTGATTGTGAATATTAAGTTATTAACTTGTTTGTTTTCCAGGTTGTACTCAATTATTTTTGAATTGAAGCAAAGACTAAGAAGTGGATTTGATTGCTGATTTTCTTGTACACAACAGTTAATTAACACATTACTCATAATGGGAGTGCTTTACTCATTGAGCTGCATCCTTTGCTTTATTAGTGTAAAATTGTATTTTCATATGATTGTAGGAACTCTTCCCAGTTGAAGCACTGCAGCTTTTGATATCCAGAGGTTGTCCCATGGAACCTCAAGGGTTTTATTTTCTATTTTATGTGTTTTGCGTGGGTTGGTGCATCTGACCTCGAGGTTGAAATTAGGCCAACTGTTGTGGCTAGGGTTTCATTATATTCCTTGAAAACTTAATGACATGATGCACTTAACTATTAAATAGTGTCCTTTTTCAATCTTCACAATCATTGTATTGTTGTTCTCTTTTTGGCTGTAGAATATTAAAATCCCCAGTTTGAGCCTCCTACTTGATCATGGAGCAAGCATCACTATCAGATGAACTATCCTGAGTTTAACAACCTTGCTTTAATTGTGATACGAGGATAGGCTTATATCTTAATCATAATTTGAAATAATAAGCTTTTAGTAATTTGATCACACAAAAACTTGTAGCAGAGATATTGGTATTTTTTGGTTAATGAGAAAAACGGATGTTAGGCTGAGTTTAGTAAATTGTGTAGTGTATGGGTTTATATGGGTTGGTGGTCATTTTCTAAAAATGGCAAAAGGTTAGAGATATTCACAAACTGCAATGCCAGCCATTGCACCTTTTGTTTCTGTAGAAGCATGTATTTGAAATTACATCCTAGATGAAGAAGGAACTGTTAATCTTCCATAATTAGTGATTTTGCATTCAGGTCATGATTATAGTGAGGGAATCATATTGACTCAGACTTATTTGTGATGTTTCTCTAGTATGCATCTTGTGGTAATTAGAAATTGGAAAATTTTAGTTGATAACCTAGAAGAAAATGAAGAAAGTCACATGGTCTCTACGTTTATTTATATTTGTTCAACGTTTATTTTTATTACCTTTAATTTGTTCAATCTTTTAGATTTGTCTCTGTTTTTTAGTTCTTGTTAGTGGTATATATATATATATGTCATGTATCTATGTTTTTATCTATTTATATCTATCTATTGCAGATTGAATATATATATATATATATATTTGTTGGAGAGCTTGATTCAGTAGTGATTTGTGATTTGTTTCTTTTAGATTGAATATATATATATATTTGAAGTGTTTTAAAAAACTTGTGTTTGGTGTTATTGTTGTATCTAAACTATGTATTGTTGGGCTGCTTGTGTAGGTTTATTTATAAGATTGGAAGTTTTAATTAATGATGGTTCTTGGATTGCAGTTGATTATATATTTCGTTCTTTTTTTTGGGCTTTTAAATTTCTCTCTGAGTTATGACTCAAAGGACAACAAAACAGGGTGTACAAAGTTAGAAACTTGTGACACATTATTTAGGATTAATTACACTTTCCATTCCTATAATTTGATCAGAATTTTACTTTAGTTCTTATGGTTTTAATTTGAACAATTTGGTCTTTACATTTTAAGTTTAGTTTTAATTTTATAGCGATCCCGGTTCTTTCTCCTTTGGTTGTTGTATCCGGACTTAGTTCCGTGGATGCTGGTAGTGGTTTCGAACTTGTTTCTGTCTTTCAATCCTTTAAATTTGAGTTATAGAATGTTTGGGACTTGTTTGTTCCAGGTTGGTTGTGTTGGAAACCAAGAGTAGCTGTCCAGAATTTTGGACCCTCGCTCGAGCGAGGAGTTGGTCGCTCGAGCGAGCTTCTGTCTTTTGTTCTTCGCTCGAGCCAGGGTTTGGTCGCTCGAGCGAGAGTGGAGTTTTGTGTCTGGTGGCTCGAGCCAGGGTGGCTTCGCTCGAGCGCAGATTGCGTCTGGGTTAGACCTGAAGGTGGTGTTTCTTGGCTCGAGCGAGCTTTTCTTCGCTCGAGCGAGCTGGTTAGTTCTTCGCTCGAGCGAGCCTTTTGTCGCTCGAGCGAGCTTCTGGTTTGTTGGCCGAGTGGGAGTTTTCTGTGTCTGGTCGCTCGAGCGACCAGGTCTTCGCTCGAGCGAGCCTGTCGTATTTCAGTAGGCAGCAGCGGGGAAAAAGAGCATTTTTCTTCTTCTTTCATCTTTGAAACCCTAGCAGCCGAGAGTCTCTCTCTCTAAACATATCCTCTCTCTAGATTTCATCTCTTTCTTGTATGAATCCATCCTAAACCCTTTGTTAAAAAGATAGGGATTGGCGAGGGCTTCGATTTAATCGGAACAATTGTGGATTTGGAGCACCTTGGTTTCGGGTCATCTTCTTCATTTGAGTTCTCCTTTGAGGTAGGGATTCTCCTTGGTCTTTTACAATACTCCGTCTATAGATAGACATGTGGTTATTTTGTATTGCATGAAAATGGTGTCATGTTGGATTTTGTATAAATTCATGAGGTTGAACTATGGGTTAGTTGTTGGATTTGGATCTATGATGTTTAGATGTGCTTTGGGGCTAATTGGGTGTTAATTAGCTAGTTGTTGTTGAAAGGAGAGGAAACCCTAATGTTTATTGATTTAATAATTTAATAGAGGGGTTTGATCTTTGGGTAAATAATTGGGTATTTTGGGCTTTTAATTGAAGCTATTGTTGATTGTAGTAGATAATTGACCCTTTTGAATTTATATTGTGAAGAGGGAGGAAAACCCTTGTATAATGATTATGATTTAATTGGTATAATTAAATTGGTGTAGCTTTGAAAGGAATGTGGTAGATTAAAATGAGTTTTGGCCTTGTTGCCTTTGGATTTGACTTTGTGGAAACAAAAGGGGTAAAGTTGGTTTTGAACAATAAAAAGGAAGTTGGATTGTTGGATTTTGAATGTTGAACACCCATGTAGGTGTTGTATCTTTAACTATCATGTTAATGTTGTTGTTGAGTTTGTGATTCATGATAATTGAGTATGTTTATAGATGTACAATATGCATGCATCTAGAGGTTTTGTCCTTGGTCATCGGTGGAGGATGACACGGTTGTGTTGGATTGTCGTGTATATATTACACCATTGTTGATTGAACATCATATGTGATGAGATGCTGAGATACATTATATATGTATACTGGTTAGGGAGGAGAGAGGGGTTGTACTCCGGTGTGTGTGAGAAGATAGGGGATGGACTCCACACACATATGTGTTCATGTACTTTAACACGTTGCTATTGTTGTGGTAGTTTATGTATGTGCATTATACATGTTGGATATGCCTTGTGTGCATGATTGTGGATGGCGTTATAGGCCGCGCTTATAATCGGAGGTACCGTTACCTTCCAGCTAGCGCCTGGAGAACTGTATGCGCTAATAATGAGAGGCACCATACCCTTCCAGCTAGCGCCTGGTAAACTGGCAGTTTGACTTACTATGCATATGGCTAGTAGAGTGAAGTTGGTTGTAGTTGTTTCAGTATATCTTTGGCTTACTAAGCACGTAGCTAGTAGAGCAAAGTGGAATTGCTGTTTCGTTGTAATTGGAAATATCATGGACTTGATTGGTTACTGTTTGGAGGACTGAGTTACTCCATTGATTTATTGTATACATGTTGGTGGGTTGTAAATTTATATTTTACAAGGTTATACATGTATAGTTATGATAATGGTGGAAATGAACCAAAAATGTTTTTGTCTCCTGGGAAGTGTAAAGGAGAGTGAATGTTTTAAAGATAAGTATGTTTGAAAAGGGTACATCTGTGTACGTATGGGAAGGGAAGAGAGTATCGGGCTTAGTGAGATTACTTCCTAAGTGATTGTTAATGTTATGAAAGATTGGGAACGGGAATTAATGGAAGGAAAACGGGAAGGGAAATCATTTGGAACATTGAATGAAATGGTCGTTTTTGAGAAAAGTTCATACATATATCTATTTTGTATAAACTGTCACATTACTATTCTAGTATGAGAATGAGTGTTCATGATCATAGCTATCTGTAAGTTGTTATTGTTAAGGATCATGTTGAGTTCCCTACTGGACTTTATGTTCATCCCACGTTGTTGAATCTTTTTCAGGTATTTAGCAGGATGTGCTGCAAGATTTGGATCTTCTTAATTGTTGGCCACGGGGCCTCTTTGTTGTTGGCGGAACGCCATATGTGAAAAAGGGTTACACCCTTCATTTGATTTATTGTTGTAAGCCTAAGGGCAACTTATTTCGAATGTTCATGTTGTATTAAATTTTCATTTGAATGAGAGAATTGTTGTTCATTACTTTTATTGAACATTTGAGTTTATATCCGCATGTTATCTCTGAAATTGAATTAAGTTAATGGATTTGGTAATGACTTCGAGTAATAAAAAGTGGGGCGTGACAAATTTAGTTCTTTTGTCTAATTTTTTTATTAATTTTGTTTACATGTACATCTTAAAAAATTAAGAAATATTTCAAAATTATTAATTTTAGTATTCTATTTAGATAGAAGTACTAAATTAAAATTGTACTTAAATTGGTTTGGCTAAATTGTTCAACTTGAAACTATAAAATAAATTTTAAATCGAAATAAAAGGATGGAAAGTGTAATTAACTCCTTTATTTATTATTTTTTTTGAAGTTGTTTATTTCTGTGTTTAATTATTTATGGGACAATTGCAAAAAAACAAACAAAAAAAATAGATGGCATTGACACCAATTTGGCAGTGATGAAGGTCTTGCTAATATTACTCTTATCACTGATTTGTTTGTTTTTACTTTCAGTTTGTTTTTATTCCATCACTCCTCTTTCTCATACTCGTCTTCTTCTACAATGTGTCAGCCACCAGGGCCTTCACCATCGTGATTTTTCAGAGCATCTTCAACTCTCCCTAGCAACAATTGCAGGTAAAAATCTGTTGTATCACTCTCACTCACTCAGTCTCTGCTTGTGTCTCCCTCTCACTGTCAATGTTTGTGTTGATGTTTGCTACTGGGATATGTGGAGAATACCATTTCACTCTGTTGTTTGTGAAGTCCCCCAATCTATTATTTGCCTTGAAGTGTGTTATTTCTCTTCTTTCTTTTAAGTATCCCTTTATATATTGGCAAATATACGTAATGAGAATCAAATATTTTTTTTTTTTGCTTTTATAAGTTATTTGTAAAATCGAAGCATCATTGGGGAACATTTTTAATATTATAGTTAAACTATCAAAAAAAAAAATGTTTGACACCTCTTGTGATATACATTTTTAATATACATTTTTAAAATGTAGCATTAAAATTGTTGCCACTTTAGATACTATTACATGTGAAATTTTTTATTTTTATTTTTATTTTTAATTTCCTCTGGCCTTGGAATGAAATGGAATATTAATGTCCTAAAATGAAATGGAATAGTAATCATCAAACATATTTCTTAACAAGTTCACTTCCAATAACACGGATGAAACACGCATAAGCTCTATTAGCCACAGCTCTAGCTAAAAGTGTCTTACCGGTACCAGGTGGACCATAGCATAGAACACCCTTAGGAGGGTCGATTCCGAGGTTCACAAACTTTTCAAGATCATTCCTTTGAAGTAACTACATAAGGAGAAACAAATAAACCATAAACAAAGAAAAAGAAAAGAAAAGAAACGAAAAAACAGAGAAAACCATAAATAAGAGGAAGATTGTTTTCAACACTGTAGTAGTCTTCTATGTCTATTTGTGCTTGTCAAGCTTGATTGTGTTTGCCATGACCATATATGAATCTTGCACTTTTCTCTGTGTAAACATGAGTCTCATTGTCCAATCTGTTAATACCCATTTCAAATTTGTAATTAGCAGTTTATACTTTGAAATTGATAATTTAATTATCTGCAAATGAGTTAGAAATTTTGATTTGAACTTACGATTCTCTGAAATTGATAATTTAATTATCCATTTCAAATATTTTCATTAAAAACAAACCTAACATTATTTCTCATTTTCTTTGGTATAGATGGATAATGGATGATCTCGTGCACGAAGCTAAATTGTACAAGACTACTTGGCAGTATAAGCATTTTTGTGAGGATTAAATATTTTTGGATGGATGTGTATGGATAACAAATATTAGTAGTTTTATTTGTTGATAGTTGCGCATGGATAACAAATAGTTATGTTTCAAATTGTTATGTTAGATGGATGTGACTTGTGAATGAAAACTTAGAATAGTTATATTGTGTCGAATGTTAATGAATTATGTATTGTGTCGAATGTTAATGATTCAGTTGATTTGAATGATGCTTTAAAATTATAGGTTTATTATGGATTGAATGAATTATTAGGAATTACAGGTGTATTGTTTTCCTGCTTTTGGTCGTTGAATGTAATTTTTGCCGACAAAAGTCTTTTTGCGACTAAATAGGTTAGTCGCGATAATTATATGTTTAGCGACCAACAATTTAGTCGCCAAATAGAACGTTTTGCCGACTAAAAATCTTTTAGTCGCTAATTACTTTCCGCGACCCTCAATTGCCGACCAACTTGGCGACCAAAAAAATTGGTCGGGAATATGTTTTGCCGACCAAAAATGGACTTTTAGCGACTAATTTTTTGGTCGGCAAATGTGTTAATTCTTGTAGTGTAGCTTCTTTGACAAAAAAATTTCGTCTTCGTTTATATTAAACGTGACAAAATTATTTTGTCTCCATTTCTTATATTTATGACAAAATAATTGTCTCTAATTTCTCCTTTAATGACAAAATATTTTGTCGTTAATTACTTACAAGTATGTTCCCAACAGAGTGTATTGGAGACAAAAAAATTCGTCACAAATTTATCATTTTTAATGATGAATTTGTTTTTGTCTCTATTGGTAGTTTCTTTGACAAATTTTTTTTGTCTTCGTTTATATTAAACGTGATAAAATTATTTCGTCTCTATTTTTTATATTTATGACAAAATACTTTTGTGTCTAATTTCTTCTTTTAATGACAAAATATTTTGTCGCTAATTACTTACAAGTATGTTCCCAACAGAGTGTATTGGAGACAAAAAAATTTGTCACAAATTTATCATTTTTAATGATGAATTTGTTTTTGTCTCTATTGGTAGCTTCTTTGACAAAAAAATTTCATCTTCATTTATATTAAACGTGACAAAATTATTTCGTCTTTATTTCTTATATTTATGACGAAATACTTTTGTCTCTAATTTCTTCCTTTAATGACAAAATATTTTGTCGCTAATTAATAACAAGTATGCTCCCAACAGAGCATATTGGAGACAAAAAAATTCGTCACAAATTTATCATTTTCAATGACGAAATTGTTTTTTCGTCTCTAAGACCCTTTAGCGACGAGGCTTTGGCAACAAAACGGGTGACGAAAAATTTTCGTCGTAATTAGTTTGGGTGACGAAATATATACATTTTGGGACAAATTTGTTTCGTCTTTAAATCTCAAATTTGTTGTAGTGTATTTAGTGAATTTTTAAAAAAATTTGTTTCACAATATTATACATTTTAAGTACATATATTAGGTGCATGTAAAAAATTTACTTCAAATATTAAAAACATTTACTAAAAATAGAAAAACCATGAAAAACAATTTTTAGAAAATCAATCAACACCAAACAATGTGGTTTTTCAAGAAATTAGACTTTAAAAAATTATGGGTTTCTTTCAGGTAGCAAAAGAGAGGCTCGAAAGAGAGAGGGAGCAATGCGAGGTGATGACTGACGCGTGGACGACTAAGATTAACTCTCAGTAATATGTATCGACAGCTGGGATTGAAAGAGTTATTAAACTAGTTCAGTTTAGTCCCATCCAGTTTGAATTTTACAGAACTAAAAAATGAACACAAAAAAACAAGGTTTTATTTTTAGAATTTTTCTGAAAAAATAAAAATTAATTTGACAAAAATAAATATTAAATATATTTTTAAATTTTAAAAATTATTTTCTCTTTTAAAAAATAAAATAAAAATGATGACATTGTAGGCAGATAGTTGGCTCTTCTACCATTAATCATGTCTTTTTGCACCCACCTCCAATGAGTTGTCAAGTTCAATCAAGATTGTAACGCCCTCAAAATAATAACATTAATCCCAACAATATACACATGCTATGATATATAAAAGATCCACATCTTTCCATTTCTTAGAGTTTCATTACAAAAGTATTACATGTTAACAACAAAAGCAAATGCCCTAAGGGCTTACAGCTTTCCAAGTTAACACTTGGTTACAAGAAAGTAGAGTGCTAACTCATTTACACATTAAGCCCTTGGCTTGAATTTACATGTAGTACAACAAAAGGAAAGACAACCAAAAAGTCTGTCCGCCACTAGCCTCCCAAGCTAAGTCCTTGGAGGTGGCATGCTACCTGTACCTGAAAATGATGTTCCCATATAGGGTGAGCCACAGCCCAGTAGAAATATACTAAACCAGTTATGAATAATGACTAAAAGATTAACAGTTGATAGATGGTCAACACTTTTACATTCTTTCATAACATATTACAATTCCAAGACATTCAAGTCTATGTTTCCTTTCATTTCCATTTCTATTCCTTTTGCTTGTTAATTCATAACCTTGGCTCAGAACCTGGCCAAACATCTCACATGAGACAAAAACTCATGCCAACACTTTTCACTTCATCAAAGATAAACATATCAGTTATATCAATACTTCCGAAGACAAGCATATGCGCTCTGTCAATACATTTCTAGATAAGCATAAGAGCTCTATCTACGGAGTCCATCCCCTATCTCCTCCCAAACAACATCCGGTTTAGAGGTCCATCCCCTATCTTCCCCTAAACCGTGGAGTACATCCCCTATCTCCTCCAACACAACACAATGCATATAAACAACAATTATACACATCACAAATCAATACATAAAGTCAATGTATTCTTTCCATCGTCATACTCAATGACACATTTCTACACAATTAATTACCCCAATTAATTAATCAATGTAATTAGGACATTTTCCATAATTAACATTACAACCCTTAGGTTCCATTTTTATCAATGTTTCAACATTAATTCCATGTTTCTATACCAAACATGCCTCTAGGTTTATTATAGACAAAACCCCCAAACTTTTGTAAAATTACACAATGGCCCAAAGTTTCCCAAAATTACACAACAACTTCCAACATATCAAAATGCTAAAATTTAAAGACAAAACTCATAAAGAGGAGTAGGATATCCCTACCTCAAAGATTGAGCTCAAAAGGAGATGATGGCCAACACCCAACTTGCTCCAAAACCAAACTTGTTCCAATTAAAACGAAGCCCAAGTCACCCTCTATCTTTTTAACAAAGGCCTTAGGGTAGGAAATCACCCTAGGTAGATCAAATCTTAGAGAGAGTGCAAGTGTAGAGAGAGAAGCTCTCAAATTTAGGTTTTGAAGAAGATAAAGTTTGGAAAAAGTGATGTTTAACTCGGCTGCTGCTTGCTGATATAAACAGGCTCGCTCGAGCGAAGACTTGGTCGCTCGAGCGACCAGACACAAAAACTGACCTCGCTCGAGCGAAGATACGCTCGCTCGAGCCAACAGTTCAAATCTTCCGATTTGCAACACGACGTTCGCTCGAGCGAAGAACCGCTCGCTCGAGCGAAGAACGAACCAGATCGCTCGAGCGAAGAAAAGCTCGCTCGAGCCAAGAAATGCAACTTTCAGGTCTGGGTCAGACGCAATCGGTCGCTCGAGCGAAGCCATCCTGGCTCGAGCCACCAGACACAAAAACTACCCTCGCTCGAGCGACCAAACCCTCGCTCGAGCGACCAGCCAAAATTCTGGGCAGTAACACTTGGCTCCCAAGCACAACCAACCTGTAACAAACCTGCCCAACACATCCTACAACTCAAATACAAAGCAAGAAAGGATGTAAACAAGACAATACTCAACTACCAACATCCACGGACACATGTCCGGATCACTGTACAACAAGGGGTAAACCCGGGACTGCTATAACCTCCCCCTCTTAAAGAATTTCGTCCCCGAAATTAAGAACAAGTTTTTGAAAAACAAGTTTTTCTTTCTTTTAAACAATGTTATACCACAACATTCCACAATTCGACCCATTACCGGTCATTCCATCTCTTATCAAGAGGCATTCTACAATATATACATTTCAACATGCATTTTAGTTGTAACGCCCTCAAAATAATAACATTAATCCCAACAATATAGACATGCTATGATATATAAAAGATCCACATCTTTCCATTTCAACCATCTCCAACATATATGGTTCACAATTCATATCATAAGCAATAATCATGATACAATTCCATTTCTATAATATAGCCAACATATGCAATATTATAATCAACTCCCATATCAAGGTAAGTTCTACAACGTTTACATTAACCAAAACATGTACCACGTTTTTCAACTTAAGACATTTCGAATGTTCTTAAAGTTCATTACAATTACACAATTGCAATACTTGATTACACATCAACAAACAAGTCTGGATATTTCTCGCGGACTCCCAACTCACGTTCCCAAGTGGCCTCCTCCACTCCGTGATGTTTCCACAAAACCTTAACCAAAGGGATGGTCTTGCCACGCAGGACTTGATCCCGCCTATCCAAGACCCGAACCGGTCTCTCCTCATACGAGGCATCCTCATCTACCTCTAAGTCGGTCCAATCCAACACATGTGATGGATCCGGCTCATACTTCTGAAGCATACTCACATGAAACACGTCATGAACTCCGGACAACTGTGGCGGCAAGGCTAAACGATAAGCAACCTCGCCAACCCTCTCGAGGATCTCAAAAGGACCAATAAACCGAGGGGATAACTTCCCACTCTTCCCAAACCTCAACAATCCCCGCCTAGGTGATATCTTCAGAAAGACATGATCACCCATTTCAAACGCCAACGGTCTCCTCCTACGGTCAGCATAAGATTTCTGACGACTCTGGGCTGTAACAAGCCTCCTACGGATAAGCTCAACTTTCTCCGTCGTCTCCTTAACCAACTCCGGACCCAACAAAGGTGTATCACCCACCTCGGCCCAACAAACTGGAGACCTACAAGGTCGGCCATACAAGGCCTCGAACGGTGCCATACCGATACTAGACTGAAAACTGTTGTTGTAGGCAAACTCTACCAATGGTAAGTGCCTCTCCCACGTCCCACTGAAATCAAGGACACAACCCCGAAGCATATCCTCGAGGATCTGAATAGTACGCTCGGACTGCCCGTCAGTCTGAGGATGATAAGCTGTACTAAAGGTCAACTTAGTGCCCAAGGCACTCTGCAAACTCTGCCACAACCTAGCAGTAAAACGAGGATCTCTATCTGAGACGATCGTCACTGGGACCCCGTGCAACCTCACTATGTCCCGAATATACAAGTCGGCAAGATGATCTACCGAATCTCTCACGCGCATAGGAATGAAGTGTGCCGACTTAGTCAACCGGTCTACAACCACCCAAATAGCATCACTACCCCGCTGAGTCCTCGGAAGACCTACAACGAAGTCCATAGTGACATGCTCCCACTTCCACTCGGCAATAGGCAAGGGTTGTAACAAACCCGCTGGCCTCTGATGCTCGGCCTTCACTTGCTGACAAGTAAGGCACTTAGACACAAAAATTGCCACATCTCTCTTCATACCCCGCCACCAAAACTGGCGACCCAAATCCCGATACATCTTAGTACCTCCCGGATGCACCGCAAGGCGCGAATGATGAAACTCTCGGAGTACTTCCTCTCGGCAAGACTCCGGTACAAGCAAACGGTCTCGGTATCTCACACTCAGGTCGGGATACACCGTCAAACCCTTCTCAACCTTCCCACTGGAAATCTTCTCTCGGAGGGATTCTACCTCAAGGTCACCTCTCTGTGCCTCTAACACTCTAGTCACAAGTGTAGGCTGCGCAACAACAGAAAACAAGGCTGCAGCCTCAACGGATTCGCCCAGAAGCAAATCAAACTCTCCAATTGCCCCCAACATCTCCCACTCCCGGATGGCTATACAAGCTACATCACTAACGGATTTCCTGCTAAGGGCATCGGCCACAACATTGGCCTTCCCCGGGTGATAATGCAACTCGAAGTCGTAATCCTCAATAAACTCCATCCACCTCCTCTGCCTCAAATTCAAGTCTTTCTGTGAAAACAGATATTTCAGACTCTTATGATCCGAGAACACCTCGAATCTCTCACCATAAAGGTAGTGCCTCCAGATTTTCAAGGCAAAGATCACAGCCGCTAACTCTAGGTCATGCGTAGGGTAATTCTTCTCGTGAATTTTCAACTGACGTGAGCCATAAGCTACCACTTCCCCCTCTTGCATCAACACACAACCCAAACCCTCTCGTGAGGCATCACAATAGACTGCATAACCCAACCCTCTCTCCGGAATAATCAAAACCGGAGCGGTGGTCAGTCTAACTTTCAACTCCTGAAACGACTTTTCACAAGTCTCACACCATACAAATTTGACTTCCTTCCGAGTCAGTCTAGTCAACGGTGAAGCTAACCTGGAGAAATCCTTCACAAACCGACGGTAATACCCAGCTAATCCCAGAAAATTACGGATCTCAAACACACTCTTAGGCTGTGCCCAATCTTGCACTGCCTCTATCTTGGATGTATCAACAGACACCCCTTCCCCAGAAACCACATGGCCTAAGAACTTGACTTCTCCTAGCCAGAACTCACACTTCCCAAACTTGGCATACAGCCTATGGGCTCTAAGCAATTCAAGCACCACTCTCAAGTGTTCCTCGTGCTCCTCCTCTGAAGGTGAATAGATAAGAATGTCGTCCACGAAAACGACTACAAAACGATCCAAGAATTCCTGGAAGATCCGGTTCATCAAGTCCATAAAGACTGCCGGTGCATTGGTAAGCCCAAATGGCATCACCAGAAACTCATAATGGCCATACCGCGTACGGAATGCCGTCTTTGGAATATCCTCCTCCCTGACCCTCAACTGGTGGTAACCCGATCTCAAGTCTATCTTAGAGAAACAACGGGAACCCTTCAACTGGTCAAACAAATCATCTATACGGGGCATAGGGTACTTATTCTTAACCGTAGCCCGATTCAACTTCCGGTAGTCAATACACAATCTCAAGGCACCATCTTTCTTTTTAGCAAAGAGTGCCGGTGCTCCCCACGGTGAAACACTAGGGCGTACAAAGCCCTTATCTAGCAATTCTTGGAGCTGAACTTTCAACTCAACCAACTCTGCTGGAGCAAAACGGTAAGGTGCCATAGAAATCGGCGCCGTGCCGGGCACTAAATCGATAGAGAACTCAATCTCTCGGTGAGGTGGCAAATCAACAAGGTCCTCGGGAAAGACATCCGAGTACTCACAAACTACCCTCGGCAACACAATCTGGGTCTCATCACACTCACCACTCTCAAAACTAGCAAGTAGACCACTAAGCTCATTCCGCCCTCGCGGACCATACCCCAGTGGCACAATACTACCAACCCGGTCTCCCAAGAAATGGAAACACTCCCCGCTCACGGTACAACAAGTAACCCGCTGGCGGTAGCAATCAATAACAGCTCGGTATGACGATAACCAGTCCATACCCAAAATAACATCAAAGCCCTTCATGGGCATAACTACAAAAGGAAACGGAAGCCTATGATCGTCAACCTCTATATCACAACCTCTACATCCGTGTTTCAAAACCAACTCACCCCCAATAGGTGACACTACACAAATAGGAGATGCTAACAGTGCTAACTCCAATTCCAACACAGATGCAAATGCAGCAGATACAAAAGAATGAGACGCACCCGTATCAATCAACACACTAGCAACCGAATTGCAAAACAGAAAGGTACCTCTCACTACTGATGGAGCCGGTACTAGGTCTTGCGCGGTAACAGCATACACGCGCCCTGTAGGCCCTTGATCCACCTGCTCACCTCTCGGAGCATAGGACTGCTGCACTGACTGGGACGACGAAGCCCCCGGATTGGCCCTCGAGGCCTGCACAGACTGAGCTGGCTGAAATCCATGCGTCTGTCTAGAACCAGACGCTCCTGTAGTGGTACTTAACCATGGGCAAAACCTCTTCAGGTGCCCAGGCTGTCCACACTGAAAACACGACATGGGCTACCCCCTGCCCAAACTCTGACTCTGCGGTCTAGCTGAAGAAGAAGCAGCTCTCTGACCCCTGCCCTTCTGCGGGCAAACTGAAGCCTTGTGACCCGGCTGGCCACACTTGTAACAGGTGAACTCTCCCTAACTGCCCCTCCCGGAGCCTGCACTCGGTACTGGGAAAGTCGACCTGGCCAAACCACCCTGGGACGGCTGAGGGTTATAGCCCCTCTGCCTCCTGCCATCACCCTGTCCCTCTTGGCCCCTCTTGGAGCCTCCATGTTTCTCCTCCTCTTCCTCCTGCATCATCAGCTCCATATGAGCTGCAGCATCTACCAAATACCTATACTCTCGGATGTAAGGTCCACCAACTTTCAACTTGAGGTCCCGCCTCAACTTCCGCTCAAACTCGTAGCAACGGCGCTCCTCTGTCGCCACAAGTTCAGGTGCAAACCTGGACAAGCTAGTAAACGTAGCCTCAAACTCGGCCACAGACAAACCCTCCTGCTTAAGCCGGCTAAACTGATCCCTCAGCTTCTCTCTAGCCACTGCGGATAAAAACCTCTCCTGGAAAGCATTCACAAACGCCTCCCAAGCATCTCCCTTCAGCTGGAAGGATGCCAAGGTCACTTTCAGTGCTCCGTCCTCAATGCCAAGCATCTCGAACGTCTTACTCATTTGCTCTAGCCACTCGTCTGCCTTCAGTGGCTCCTTAGGATCCCCAACAAACTCCTCCGGGTTTGACCGGAAGAACTCCCTCTTCAAGAAAGAAGGCCCTGCCTCAGCTGCCTGATTCCCTGCTCTGAGAATACCCAAAGCTCCTGCTATCTCCCGGGCCAAGGCACTCATAGCCTGCTGACCCGCTGGCTCGGCCACATTGGCCTGACCAACACCCTCCTGAACTGCCGGAATCTCATCCGGTAAAGGCACTTCTTGCCTCCTAGGCCTACCACGCCTACCACCTCTTCCTTGTCCGGACATCCTAATAAAGGTAACACAGAACGTTAGCACATTCATAAACGTGCCAAAACTAAACACTCACGTCCTAATGCACGGACAACTGTAATTCATTCCACGTAAGCACATAAACACATAAGCACTTACGAATTTCATTTCCGAATAATGATAGTCCCAAGGCGTTACTAGAGTACCGGTTAGAAACAGCATTGATCAAGTGCCTTTCCAACAAGACTCCCAGAAACCCAAAGATCCAATCAACATCCTAGAAACAAAATCCCATACCCAAATAATCACATAAGCATGTTATCATATAAGCATAACAGTACACTTAAGTCTCTATTAAGCGAGACAAACCCATTGTGATTCTAATCACTTCCCACGTACCCAAAGTATTCGAACCCGGTACGCTCTGATACCAAGTTGTAACGCCCTCAAAATAATAACATTAATCCCAACAATATAGACATGCTATGATATATAAAAGATCCACATCTTTCTATTTCTTAGAGTTTCATTACAAAAGTATTACATGTTAACAACAAAAGCAAATGCCCTAAGGGCTTACAGCTTTCCAAGTTAACACTTGGTTACAAGAAAGTAGAGTGCTAACTCATTTACACATTAAGCCCTTGGCTTGAATTTACATGTAGTACAACAAAAGGAAAGACAACCAAAAAGTCTGTCCGCCACTAGCCTCCCAAGCTAAGTCCTTGGAGGTGGCATGCTACCTGTACCTGAAAATGATGTTCCCATATAGGGTGAGCCACAGCCCAGTAGAAATATACTAAACCAGTTATGAATAATGACTAAAAGATTAACAGTTGATAGATGGTCAACACTTTTACATTCTTTCATAACATATTACAATTCCAAGACATTCAAGTCTATGTTTCCTTTCATTTCCATTTCTATTCCTTTTGCTTGTTAATTCATAACCTTGGCTCAGAACCTGGCCAAACATCTCACATGAGACAAAAACTCATGCCAACACTTTTCACTTCATCAAAGATAAACATATCAGTTATATCAATACTTCCAAAGACAAGCATATGCGCTCTGTCAATACATTTCTAGATAAGCATAAGAGCTCTATCTACGGAGTCCATCCCCTATCTCCTCCCAAACAACATCCGGTTTAGAGGTCCATCCCCTATCTTCCCCTAAACCGTGGAGTACATCCCCTATCTCCTCCAACACAACACAATGCATATAAACAACAATTATACACATCACAAATCAATACATAAAGTCAATGTATTCTTTCCATCGTCATACTCAATGACACATTTCTACACAATTAATTATCTCAATTAATTAATCAATGTAATTAGGACATTTTCCATAATTAACATTACAACCCTTAGGTTCCATTTTTATCAATGTTTCAACATTAATTCCATGTTTCTATACCAAACATGCCTCTAGGTTTATTATAGACAAAACCCCCAAACTTTTGTAAAATTACACAATGGCCCAAAGTTTCCCAAAATTACACAACAACTTCCAACATATCAAAATGCTAAAATTTAAAGACAAAACTCATAAAGAGGAGTAGGATATCCCTACCTCAAAGATTGAGCTCAAAAGGAGATGATGGCCAACACCCAACTTGCTCCAAAACCAAACTTGTTCCGATTAAAACGAAGCCCAAGTCACCCTCTATCTTTTTAACAAAGGCCTTAGGGTAGGAAATCACCCTAGGTAGATCAAATCTTAGAGAGAGTGCAAGTGTAGAGAGAGAAGCTCTCAAATTTAGGTTTTGAAGAAGATAAAGTTTGGAAAAAATGATGTTTAACTCGGCTGCTGCTTGCTGATATAAACAGGCTCGCTCGAGCGAAGACTTGGTCGCTCGAGCGACCAGACACAAAAACTGACCTCGCTCGAGCGAAGATACGCTCACTCGAGCCAACAGTTCAAATCTTCCGATTTGCAACACGACGTTCGCTCGAGCGAAGAACCGCTCGCTCGAGCGAAGAACGAACCAGATCGCTCGAGCGAAGAAAAGCTCGCTCGAGCCAAGAAATGCAACTTTCAGGTCTGGGTCAGACACAATCGGTCGCTCGAGCGAAGCCATCCTGGCTCGAGCCACCAGACACAAAAACTACCCTCGCTCGAGCGACCAAACCCTCGCTCGAGTGACCAGCCAAAATTCTGGGCAGCAACACTTGGCTCCCAAGCACAACCAACCTGTAACAAACCTGCCCAACACATCCTATAACTCAAATACAAAGCAAGAAAGGATGTAAACAAGACAATACTCAACTACCAACATCCACGGACACATGTCCGGATCACTGTACAACAAGGGGTAAACCCGGGACCGCTATAAAGATGGATGGTTGTCTCCGGGCAATCCAATGATCGAGCAAAAACTAATTTCTTAAGAAAAAAGGTTTGGGTAAATTTATCTTCATTCTTACAACTTAGTATATTGAGACTTGGTAGAACTTAAGACTAAACAAACATTTGTACTGTTCTCAAGTCTAAGGAAAATAAATTGGGCTCGAAAATCAGCCCATTGCGACACAACACCTATGATTCTTAAGGTGTGACTTACGTTGGTCTTCCCCTTGAAATCACTGATTTATCTATAGGTCCTCAAATGTTTTAAGACAAAGGACAATTCCTGCAAAAATAGAGGCCAGATCCAATAAGAGAACAACAAATATATAACATGAACTTTGTATAGTAGTTGGCATGGGTTCTAAATATCTTTTTCCTTTCCATTTTAGGTTGATTATGTGATCTTCCATCCAACATTCCTTCCTTTCAATTGAAGTATTTGTTTCCTGTTTTTGTAAAAGTCAAAGTTCTGGTTAAAGATGTAGAAAATATGCATTATTTTAGTGCATCAAACCCTATCATATGTGGACCAAAAACCAGATGAATTTTTTACATCATGACATGGACAAGAATTGGACAGAAAACAAACTAAATAATAGGATAGCATATTAATTAATCAAAAATTGAAAAAGAACAAAAAAAAAAGAAAAGAAAAAAGGAAAGGATAAAGCTAAACTCTACACACAATAATTAATCACAGAAAAATTTACCTTGAAATAAAAAATAATCAAAAGAATGCATATTAAAAACTTTTATGTGTGGCAAACATTTCTATCTAGTTACACAAGGTGTTGAAAACTCACATGACTTGGTCGTCTATTTGGCAATGAAACAACCAAAGGATGATTGTGGTCCCTCACAAATTTTCGGACAACCCACCTTCCAGGTTTCTCTCTTTTCATTGAAATCATTGTCGTACAACATTCTTGTCACCTGTCTCGCTTTTGAAGTGTAACTCTCTCTGATTTTTTATTATCAGGACTTGCTCGACATCCAAGTCCACGTGAAATAACTGACCCATCACGCTCTGACTTTTAGGAAGATAAAACACGAGTTACAAATCCTACATGAGTGGCATATTCATCATAGAATGTTCTTGCAGCTTCTTCCGACTCAAATAGCATCCCCTCTTATTGTTCTTGATTTCTATCAGATCCACATGAACTTAGTTCCCCTCCTACAAAAGTTTCTATACTCCTAGCACCATGGTCCATTTGGGTCTGCCCATCCACGACACTCAACATTAACAGTTATGAAATCTTTACTAAGAGGGTAATTTATATGTAAATTGGGTTGAGCTGGGTAATGGGCCGTTGTGGGCCACAGTAAAAAGGGCTTGGAGATAGCCCGGTCCAAAGAGAGCTTCGGAGTTAGCCCGGTCCATGAGAGCTTTACAGGTAGCTCGGTCACCACACATAGAGTTAGCTCGGTCGTGGCATATTACAGTTAGCTCGGTCAGAACCTTGATATTTGTTGGCACGGTTTAAGCACGCTATGGTTAGTACGGTTTGTACAGGAGAAATCGAGGTAAGAGCAGTGAAAGGAAGAGCCGAACTAGGTATAGTTCGGTCTACTCTGTGGCTTAGCATAGCCATGCTTACCTCGGTCATATTGGAATCCGACCATGGTAAAACCATCTCACTTGGTTTAAGCAGTGAGGGGGGTATTGAAGGATAAGCATTATCTTTCAGGAGTATGACTCCTAGGAGGACTCTATATGGAGGAGTAAAAGTCCTACTAGGATTGTGCCACGCGGAACCTATAAAAGCTCACAACATCACCTATGGAGAGGTAACACAACTTTGATTCTCGAATACACAGAGCTTTTGCCTATTTGTCTATTTTTGCTGACTTAGGCATCAGAGAGGTATCCGGCACACACCCGCTGGCTAGCTCACATTTGTGTTTTCAGGGAGTAAAGCGACGACGTACGGAGGAGCGCAATCTTGATCAACAGGATTATACGAGAACAATATTTCGTGCTCGTACAATTGGTGCCGTCTGTGGGAATTTCAGACACGAACAAAACCTCTTGATTAAGTTTTTCCTCACTAATCAGAAGCAATGGCGCACAACGAAGATTTGCCACAGTCCGCCATCGATGGACAAACCCCAGAGGGGGGTGGGAGGCGCGAAGGTTTGCCTTCTATCCCTCCTATGGCAGATTTGGAGCCACAGCAACAGAACCCCCGGAGGGATGCAAGGGGGAGGCGGACTAACAGCCCCCGTCGCTCTCGCTCACCAAGTCCTGACAGACAGAGGCGGAGGATCGACCTTCAAGCTTTGGAGGATCGCGTCAAGGAGCAGGATGAATTAATACGAAGGATGGCGGCGGACATGGAATCAATGAAACGCCAAATAAAAGGCAAATGGGTGGCGACAGGAGAGGGGTGCAAAAGCAAAACGCCCCCTCGCCACTCAGAAGATCGTGGTAGGCATACCACACCATCACAAGCAGAGAGTAGGAGCCTGAGGACAGGCGACACTCAAACAAGGACGTCCAGGACTCGTTACTTCAGGTCTGAGAGAACGAGGACTGAAAGGTCATATACTGAGGGAAGCACCTATCGGCCCTCACGTACGCACCAAACATCATCCAGGCAGTCAGAGTTGCCTAGATCGTCCGATTTGCGAACGGTGCTTGAAGAAAGGGAAGCACCTATGGCATTAAACTTCGATTGGAACCTCCTCGGAGGCACAACGGTTGGCTGACAAAACAGAACAGAAGGCCGTCAACTCTGGCCCTGGTCAGGTGCCGTCTCACCTACATACAAAATATAAACTGTGAGCGAAAGCCCAGTGAATAACAACAGAGTAAAGGGTTTCAATGAATGAGTTCATACAGTTTCAGAAAACATAATTAGATTTGTATCAAATTCATCAATTGTCTAGATCATATACAGACAGAAATTATGAGTCATGTTCGATTATACATAGTCCATCCGTTAGCGCTAACAGATTACTTACAAAGCATCTTAGATCATACTTGTCAGTTCCATAGAGGAACCTCCGGCCGGGTGAGGATAACTTGTCAGTTCCATAAAGGAACCTCCGGACTGGGAACTTGTAAACTTGTCAGTTCCAATTAGGAACCTCTAGCCGGGCACAGATAGCTTGTCAGTTCCATGAAGGAACCTCCGGATCCGGGTAACAGAGAACAGATATCACATGATGCCAAGGATGTCACGAATACATAACAGAAATTGGACAATCATTCATTGTACAGAACATGTTATTTCAGAAAACAGATCTTATTTTATCACACAGAAAATAGCTACAGTTGAACATAACTTTACTAAGTTATTACTCACAGTTGATCTTGAATCAGACAGACGAAGCAGATAGGTCAAACAGGACGCGGCACGTGACCTACATAGCACATAACAGACACACACTTGAAACACACGTTCTAATTATACAAAACTTACGTCGTTGGTTCTTAGTGTGTTTCTACCCTTTAATCCTCACTATAGAGTCTTAAACATGGCCTAGGAATGCCTAGGATGGAATGAGGATGCAAAAATGCCTTGGAAAATATTTTTCAAAACTTGCTGAAAACAGGGGTCCCGCTCGAGCGTGGCTTCCTACGCTCAAGCGGACATGCAGACAAAGGTTCCCCGCTCGAGTGGACTGTAAAACATGGCAAAAGTACTGGATGCATGAAATTCACGCTCGACGGGCGCTCGACCCCCGCTCGAGCGTGTGACTCAGGTCCCCGCTCGAGCGTGCATTCCCCCGCTCGAGCGGACTGTAAAACAATGCAAAGTGCTGGGAACTTGAATTCCACGCTCGAGCGTCACTTTCCCTGCTCGAGCGTGAGTCCAAAATCTGGAATTTCCAGATTGAACACCAAGCTCAAAATTCAACTTTTAATGCATCAAATTCGATCCTTTTGGGCCAATTTTTTTGGAAAACACTTGTCAATTCATAGTATAACGTGATTCAAAGCTCAATTTGTAAAATTAAGGCCCAAAGGTGATTCAATTAAACACAATTTCAAACCAAACTCAAGAACTTGAAGATTAATGCAAAACTCACACATGCATGAGTTCTCTTGAACTCTAATGCTACAAAACATGACCAAATGCAAGTTTTAGCTCAAGGACAAGATGAATTCATGGACTACATTTACATTATACACATGCATGAAAGAATTTCATGAAGAACAACCTCAAAATGCAAAGATAGGTACATGCATGCATGAATTTCTACTCAATTCAACACTTTAATCCAATTCTTGTCTTTAAACTCTAAACTTCCATGAACCATGCAAGAATTAAACTTAAATGCACAATTGAAAGGAAAATCTCCTACCTTAAACCTTGAATTCCAAGTCTAGGAGCTCAAATTTGCCAAGCCTCTTCAATTCTCCTATGTTCCAAGCCCAATCTCTAGATGAATTCAACCTCCTACCTCTCCCTCTCTCTCTAGTCAGTTATAACAAGGAAAATGGCTGAGGAAATATGTTTCAAAGTGTAATAAGGTTGATCTCCAAATCAAGCCACTAAGTGGCATAATGGTAGATAAGTCCAACTAATGTAATTTAAAGTTATTTAATCTAATTTAATCGCTCCGAACTGAATTTTAATTAAACCTACCATAAAATTCTATAAATTCTAACTAGAACATAAATCAAGTCAATTTCTGATTCGGACGCCGATAAGGCTTTCAATTCGCAGTTTAAAGTCAAAGACATGAACAGATCATTTTATGGCATACAGATAGAAACACATAAATAATGCAATACACATGCAGACAAATCCCAAATCCTCCCTAAATTACTGTTAAGCATAATTAATCATGAATTAGCATTAATCGGAGGTCGGGGTCATTACAGGTACCTCGGCCTGGTTTGTTTCAGTTAGGAGGGCCCTTACTGCTCTCTTCTTGGCCATCTCCTGCTCCGCTGTCAATGAGATCAAATTGACTTGTGGAAGGGTTGGATCTGGTTCTGGTGAGGGCTCTAGAAGGAAGTCTGTTACTCTGGTCTTCCTCCTACTGCTATAACGGTATGTCGGCTCAAAATTCAGTAGCTCGGCCCAACTTCTGTTAGGATATCGCAGTGCGGCGTGAAGTGCATTCAAGTTAGGGTAGCTATACTGTGACTTGAGAAAGTTTAAGTCTGCATCAAGGAAAAAGGACAACAGTTAGTGCGGTTCAAGATTAGAAAACCAAAGTAAGGAAAAGCATGGAATTGAGCCGAGGTATTCCTACCGGCTACATCCTTGTTCCAATTTATTCTGTGGCCAGGGATCTGGGCTTGTTAGTCCTCAAAGTTCCTAGATACCTAGAAGAAGTCATCATCATTTACGTCTTTATTCGGGGTATTCTTTATTATTTTTTCACGCCGGCGCCTTATTCTTAAATAGTAAACCCAGCCATCTTCGGCCGATCCTATGGAGTATTGATGGAAGAGCTCGGCTAGACCGAGATTAAGCCCAGCCCGGCGGTTTAGCTAGGCAATGCCGTTTATTATGCGGTAAGAATTACTGGAAAGTTGGGTAGGGCAGCGCTTGGTTTGCCTAAGGAATTCACAAAGAAGGAGCTGTACAGGGAATCGCAGACCGCACTCTACGATGGAAATAACGTTAAAAGGAACAAAGCCTTATTTTCCCCAGGGGACGGTATCTAGTTCGGCTAGTGAGAGGTGGACATCATCCGGAATTTGGTAGTCCTTTCGAAATTTGGCTATGGCCCCTGGTGAGTTTACTAAAAATCTGTATTTACCCATGTGATTCTAAGTTATGTTTAAATTATCAACAAATGTTAGTTCAGTCGAAGAAATAAGGCCTAGTAGCTCGGTTGAGTGATCAGAGGAGTGCTTGGCCAATCTAAGTCTGCAAAGTAAAAAAGAGAGGTGTTAAGCACTGATCGTTGGACCATGCTACAAGAAACAAAGGCAAGATAAATGAAGTCCTAGCTCGGCTTCCCGGGATGCTATCAGTTTTTAGCTTGGTTTGAGCAAGGGGCTTTATCCCGATTGAGCCTTTGGGGCAGCATTCTTAGTCCGGTTTGGACTAAGGAAGCTGGTATAGCCCCAAGTTGTAGCTCGGTCGGTGGTTAAGGCTTTCTAGCACAGCATTACGCAAACTTAGTGCGGTTAGATAGCTCGGTTAAAGGAAACTCAAGGTACCTAACTTATGGAAACTACAAGTGTGACGTGAAGTTTCAGTTCAGTTATTGGGTATGGCTAGGATAGCACCTAATACAAACAACTTCCTAGTGCGGTTGGAGTATGATGTTGGATCAAAATCAATGTTTCTTAGGTTATTCATGGAGTACCAGAGGTTCTACTACATGGTTTTTCCCAGAAATATTGAAACAAAAGTGGAATGTGCTTTGAAAAAACATACATATAAAACATGCTATGTGTTGCAAAACAAGTGCGAAAACAACAAAAAGGAAGAGGATTCGAACCACTTACCAGTTCAAATTGAAGAGGCTGAAGGTGAGAGTAACAGCAACAAGAACATGAGCTTATGCAGTGTAGAAATGGGGATACAGAAGCTCAAGCAAGAGAAAGAGAGGATGAATAGTGCAAATGAAGGGTTTCAAAACAAAAGGTTTGGTTTTGTGAAAAGGGACGGAAAAAGGCGGGACTGTTCAAAAATTACGGAGTACGAAGACAGCTGACAGCTGCATTGGGCCAATAACAATTCGCCACGTATCCATAGAATGGGAATCGATTCAGTTACAGCGACTAAAGAGACGTTTTGACCGGACATACAGAGCTTAGTATAAATTTAGCTCGGTTGGAAAGCTAAAAGCTTTTAGCTCGGTTGGAAGGCTAAAAGTTTTTTTTAGCCCGGTTGGAAGGCTAAAGTTTCTTAGCTCAATTGGAAGGCTCAAGTTTTTTAGCTCGGCTGATAAATAGGTAATCCTTATCATGCTGCGCAGATGGAATTAAGGGGCAATTGAAAGGGTAATTTATATGTAAATTGGGCCGAGCTGGGTAATGGGCCGTTGTGGGCCACAGTCAAAAGGGCTTGGAGATAGCCCGGTCCAAAGAGAGCTTCGGAGTTAGCCCGGTCCATGAGAGCTTTACAGGTAGCTCGGTCACCATACGCAGAGTTAGCTCGGTCGTGGCATATTACAGTTAGCTCGGTCAGAACCTTGCTATTTGTTGGCACGGTCTAAGCACGCTATGGTTAGTACGGTTTGTACAGGAGAAACCGAGGTAAGAGCAGTGAAAGGAAGAGCCGAATTAGGTATAGTTCGGTCTACTCTGCGGCTTAGCATAGCCATGCTTGCCTCGGTCATATTGGAATCCGACCATGCTAAAACCATCTCACTTGGTTTAAGCAGTGAGGGGCGTATTGAAGGATAAGCATTATCTTTCAGGAGTATGACTCCTAGGAGGACTCTATATGGAGGAGTAAAAGTCCTACTAGGATTGTGCCACGCGGAACCTATAAAAGCTCACAACATCACCTATGGAGAGGTAACACAACTTTGATTCTCGAATACACAAAGTTTTTGCCTATTTGTCTATTTTTGCTGACTTAGGCATCGGAGAGGTATCCGATACACACCCGCCGGCTAGCTCACGTTTGTGTTTTCAGGGAGTAAAGCGACGACGTACGGAGGAGCGCAATCTTGATCAACAGGATTATACGAGGACAATATTTCGTGCTCGTACATTTACCAAAAAAGGAAATGAAAAATGGAAACTATTATACATAACGTACTTTTTTTTTAATTGATTTGATTGAAATAACAATTTGTAAATCAAGATTAAATGAAGAGTGGCTTCTAATTTTAGATAAATGTAACTGGGAGACGACAACATCAATGAAAAGATAGCTATAAATAACATTAAATTATACCAGAGTTGCCCGTGACAACCACTAGCCAGTTAATCTTGTGCAAACCACCAAACAATTTCTCATAAGCATGTAAACAAGCAGCAAAGATAGGCAAAAACTGACTGACAAGGGAAAATTTCCATGATGAAAAATCATAAAATGTAAAAACAATGCAATCATCTAGCACAACAATAAATACTAAGCATTTGGCTTTGGCCTAACAATGAGTTTGTTTATATAAGTCAACATCATCAATAGCAACTAGATAGAATTTTGAATGCAATGTGGATTAGTCAAGGTACAAAGTAAATAATCGAATTCATATAACAATGTGAAGTTCATATAGTTATATAAATCAATTAAAATTAGGTCACCAAGACCATTACCTTGTTTAATCCCATTTACTGAACATATTCCATCAACATAAAGAAATGGTTAGTTAGTGTCATTGCAATGCATTGTTTCCCAAATCCTTTAATCAAATTTGGTACTGCTTCATAATTGTTGAATTTTGTCCCAAAAAGCATAACCAAAAGAACAATGAAATAAACAAATTCGAGTTAACCATGTAACCTATCATGAAAATACAAAAAAAAAAAAAAAAAAACGATTAGCATTTTAATTTATTGATTTATTTTGCTACCAAAAAAATAAATATCAAACAAATTAAGCCAAAAGGTTGTGTAAGGCTCAGTGACAGTAAAATTGTTTGTTCGCACTTATTTATCTGTTGCTTCAACTTAAAAATAATCTCAAGGGTGCTTCATAAGTGTATGATTCAAAACTAACATTTTCTTAGCAACCAAACTAGATCTAAAACTAAAAAAGACCAAGAACAAAGCAATTGGGGCACTACCTGAAAGAAACACACAGTTAATTTCCCATGCCCAAGGCCCAGAATTGACAAAATAAAAATAAAAAGTTCATCAAAATTTCTGAAAATTTAAACCAAATGCAGAACAAACAGCTTGAATTGGTTGAATTCTAGGGTTTGAATGACAGAAATGTTGCCCTGACAAAAACAAATTGCACATATATACACATCATATATATACATTTAGAGAGAGAGAGAGAGAGAAAGATAGTTATTGAAATCGAAGCTTGGGTTTTGAGGGTTGATTTGGAGTTGAATTGTCGGAGTGAAGCTTTGAGAGTTAAAATTGAGTGGTAAGATGATTTTTGATGCAAGAGGGGAGGGACAACTTGGAAGTATGGAACTATACGTGTCTCCGTCGTACGGTGAAATAAAATGCAAATTTTGACGTCGTCTCTAGGGTCAACAAATGATTTGCACTAATTTTGGTGTTCTATTATTAATGACATGATAACGAGAAAAAAAAAATATAAAAAACCAAATCAAGATTAAAACATCAAATCATAGTGAGTGAGGTCTACTGTCAATTCATTAGAGCTAACTTTAATTTTAGAACTCAAAAATTAAAGTTTCAAAACATTTTTCCTCTAGGGTATAAGGACATGTGTTGTCTTTCCATAGGTTAAACCCTTGATCACACCAGAATTGTCTTTCATTTTTCAAAGACTAATTCTGCAAATACTAATAAATAGGTAAAATAAATAGGAATGAATAGTGTAAAATAACAAATAGAATTATAATGTTGCTCTAATAGTTAAATTGTTATTTTTTAGTTGAGCGAATTACACTAACGGTCTCTATAATTTGGGTCTTGTGTCACTTTGATTCCTGACTTTTTAATTGTGACACATGTAATCCTGAATTTTGAATTTTATTCTAAATAAGGATAAATGAAGATATTAATCCTGAATTTGACAAAAACAAATGCCAATTTTTTTTTAAAATTTTTTAAAATTATTTCTATCTACTAAAGATAAATTATGTAAAATTGATAAATCTTTTAAACATTTTTTTTACCAAATTAATTTTAATTATATGTTTGGATGATGATCATGTAATGGGTGGTTGTTTTTATTTTTATTAAATTAGTTTCTATTTTTTCAAAAGTCAAATATGATGACAAATTTGATATTATTATTAAATCAATCTATTAAATAAAAAAAATCTAAAATTAAAAACATTTCATATATTAAATATATTGATTACATATTAAAAGCCTAACAACCACCCATTACATGATTATCATCCAAACATATAATAAAAATTAATTTGATAAAATAAATAAATAAATAAATAAATGTCTAAAAGATTAATCAATTTTACATAATTTTATTTTGGTGGGTAGAAATTATTTTTAAAAATTCAAGAATATTTTTTTGACATTTATTTTTGTCAAATTAGTTTATATTTTATCAAATTGACAACATTGTCCTTAAAATTGAGCAATGATATCTTCAATTGTCCTTATTTGAAACAAGATTCAAAATTTAGCATCAAATGTGTCACAATTGAAAAGTTAGGGACCAAAGTGACACGAGCCCCAAACTGTAGGGACTATTAGTGTAATTCACCCTTTTTAGTTTAACTAACTTTCGGGTAGTTGTCCGAGTGGTTGTTCGGCCTATCATCCAAATTGGCAACTTTAACAAACATTCGGTGGTCGTTCGGGTGGTTGTATGGACGGTCATTCAAAATTTATTGTCTCTCTTTTTATTTGTTGTGTTGGCAACTTTAACTATGTGTGAAATTTGTGCCAAATTTGACACAAGAGATAGCAATTGTTATTTTTAGCAGTTCCAATAGTAGACCATTAAAGCACTATATTTTTCTATACCTACTATAGTTTGCCTTTAGCATCATCCCATTTAGTAAATCGTCAAAGATGCTCTATCAATCATACTAAAAATACAAATGGTCAAATGTGATTAATTGTCAAAAAAATAATAATTTTTAAACCTCCAATAATATTTGGACATGGATACTTTTAGTAAAATTGTTAGTAAGATTTTAAATAGATGTAACATTTCTCTTCTTGAAAAATGTCTCTATATGCCCCAATTACTAAGTTTGTAGTACTTAGTAAGGTGGGCATCGACCCGCCCAACCCACTCGGTCCGACCCTATTTTATAGGGTTTAGAAATGTTATTTTAGCCCATAGGGCCGAGTAAAGCCATCATTTTCAGTCCGATATATTAATGGGCTGAATCTGGGATTTATAATTTCAAACTAGCCTGACTCGACCGGCCTTGGTGTAGATACCCATTTTTTACGAACCCTTAGACTTCAGGCGCTTGTAAACTTCCCAGTGATGAAATGGTAATTACTTCATCACTAGAAATGCTTAGGTTGTTATGAGCTATTGTGTTACCCTGTTTTTAATGAAAACCATATTTTTATAAAAATAATCATTTTACCCCTGAACTCATTTTAGCCAAAACCTAACTTTTTGGTTCCATTTAGAGGAAAAAGTCTGATTGAGTTTGAATTGATGAATATTTTCAAAACCATTGATCTATTTTGCGTAAAAAGTCAATTTGAAGCCAAACGGACCTACTTAAGTCATGAGAGGGTCCAAAGGCATGAAATCACGTACCTGTGCATGCATGAATGGCACACATATGCAGGAGGTATGTGTGGCTACACATAGGTCATGCAGCTGTACAATCCACTGACACCTAATTTTGTTTTGAAAGCAGATGTTGGTGCATTTTCTTTAGGAGGTGCAAGGGGAATGCGATAGGGCAACTATAGGACAACCTAGGGTGTTCCCCAAGTGTCCTACTTGCCTATAAATACAACCCCTCATCCCCTCTTTGAAGAGATCCAAGTTTTGAGCAATTTTGAGTGAGTTTTAAGAGAAAAAGACTTGCCTTCTTCTACCCTAAGCCCTAGAATCCAAAAATACAAATCCTACAATAGCTTTAGCAACTAAAAGTGTATTCAGGGTTTGAGAAACTTGAACCGAATCAGCACCAAAGCTTGAGGGAAGCTTGCAAGTAAGGAAACTCAACTTTTCTCCACGTTTTCTTCGGTTTGTGATCAAAACTAGCGAGTAAGTCCTCTTTTCTTTATATTTCAGTAGCTTCTAGTCTATTTTTCATTATATAATCATGTTAGGGTGTTAGTTTAGCATAAAGTATCATGTAAGTTAATTAACTTGCATATTTTTTGTTTTATTTTGCATGTTTTGTTTAAGTAAACAGGCATGTAAGGGTTAGTGTAATCATGTAATCATCTTGTATGTAGTCCGGTTTGAGCCTCATTGTATAGTAGTTAGTGTTGTTTATGTGATAGTTGCTTTATTTGCATAAAATCATGTTAGTACTTTTAAATTGGGCTTAGATTGCATATTATATGTATAGTAGCATGTTTGGGTCATATAGACTTTATTTAATTCATGTTTGCATGTTGGACGCTTGGTAGTGGAATTCGGTGAGTTTTCTTACTCTTCATAGCCTATTGCTTGTTTTGGTACATTGTTTTTCAATAATCCAAAGTTATACATTTTTTCATGCAAAATTGATTGTTTTTGGATGTTTTCATAAGTATTGCTTAGTTTGGGTTGTGTAACGCCCTCAAATTCGTACATATAACCCAATCATTCATGACATCCAAAGATATATGAGAGAAAAACATATTTTCATTTATCAGAGTATTCACTACAAAAAGTATTACTTGTTGACAACAAAAGTAAATGCCCTACAGGCTTACAACTTTCCAAGTCAATACTTGGATACATCAAAGGAGAGTTCTAACTCATGACATATTGAGCCCTTGGCTTGAATTACATGCAATACAAAAGATAACAAAAAGGAAATAAGCCTTCAGCTTCTAAACCTCCCAAGCTACGTCCTTGGAGGCGGCATATCACTTGTACCTAAAAATGGTGTCCCATATAGGGTAAGCCAAAGCCCAGTAGAGATATACTAAACCAAATATGAGAGATAACTAAAGCATTAGCATTTGACAAATGGTTAACACTTGTAAACCAACTCACAACATTTCCCAACTTCAACTATAATTGCACCATATTTCATTCCACTTGGCTTTATTTATCCAACCCGATTCATAGACATGGTTCATTATCTAACCAAATAATTTAAATGAGACTACAACTCATCTTGTTAACATTTCAATGATTCCCAATTCAACATGAGACTACAACTCATATTATTCACACCTCCATTATCAACAATTCAAATGAGACTACAACTCATATTATTACAACACTTCAATCATCAACATCATTCAGATGTATAAAAGGTTTCGGGGCTTTCACCCTGGACACTCCGGCCAACTTAGTTATCAATGGAGTCCGTCCCCTATCTCCTCCCAAACAATGGAGTACATCCCCTATCTCCTCCCACACAAATATACATATGCAATGTATTTAAACACCTTATCGTGTACAATGATCAATCAATACACATATTCGATGTATTAATCCAACCGTCATACTCAATGACATAACTAAATCGATTAGTTTCAATTTTACCTAATCAACATGCAGTGACTATAACAAACAAGACTATCCTCCACTGATAGCCCAAAACAGTTATCTCTAAACAAATAATAAATTTATCAAACAGATAAATAATCGACATTTTCATAGATGAGTGATAAATTAATCCAACCACACCATTCAATCTCATAATTTCCCAATTTCATGATTTTCAATCCAATTTCATATTTTCCTATTCCCCAAATTAATTATACCAATTAATTATTTAATTTCCATTAGGGATTTTCTCTCCCTTTTCTCAAATATTGCTCCCAAAGCCAAATTTCATCAATCATACACAATAACCTCATTTTAGGGACCACACATACACTTGAAACCCCAAAAATAGAAAACCCCTCTTTTATAATTTCAATTTCAAAACCGTAACTTCCCAAAATTTCCATAACTCATCACTTCTACAAAATGACTAACATTCATGTCAAAACTCATAGAAAGGAGTAGGTTATCCCTACCTCAAGTTTCAGAACTCAAGAGAGAAGATGAACCAAGCAAGTGGTGAACTCCAAAGGTGGGGAAATCAACTTCTATTTGGATAGAAATAGAGGTCTTGAGAAGCTCTAACACTTTAATGAAGGCACAATGGTTGGGTCTCACTAAATCAAGGTCAAAATAGAGAGAGAGAGAGAGAGAGAGAGAGAGAGAGAATATTCTAGAGAGAGAGTATTCTAGAGAGAGAAGCTCTCAAATTAGGGTTTTGGAGTGCTTTTGAGAGAGAGAGGGTCAAAAAAAGTGATTCAAAAAGCTTCTTCTCGAACTGAAATATATACAATCCGCTCGAGCGTGGGACGCCTCGCTCGAGCGTCAGACACAGACTTTCGCTCAAGCATGAAAACAGACGCTCGAGCGTCAAAACCACACTTCCAGCATCTGCAGACCTGCGAAAAAAATACTGAAGGTTGAAGAATCCCGCTTGAGCGTCAGACTGCCCGCTTGAGCGGAGGGGCAAATGCAAAAGGGCCCGCTCGAGCGTGAAAAGCCCCGTTCGAGCAGGGAGGCCAAAATTTGGGCATTAACTATTTGTTTCTAAACACAACCAACCTGTTTCAAACTTGCCCAACACATCCCAAAACTCAAATACGAAGAATTAAAGGATGGAAACGCGATACAAACAACAACAATCATCCATGGAATCGAGTCTGGAATACACTAAGCAACGGAGGGAAAACCGGGATCGCTATAGGTTGAGTTTATGGCCATGCTATGTTAAAAATAATTTTTTGTTGAAAAATCTTTATTTTATAATAATATGGCTTTATTCTTTTAAATCCAAGTTAGGGGATATTTATTTGTTCAAATCATTTAGTTTTAGGATTAGTAAAGGTTTTAGGGTTTAATAATGAATTTTGTGAAATAATTAATCATTAAATCTCATAGAATAAAATATTAGTAGAGGCTAATCACTTGATTGGGCGAAAGTCATTCAAAGACCTTCTCTTTTCGTACCTTAGTTCCCAAACATTGATTACTTACTTGTGATGGATCAGGTCTTTTGCTTAGTTTTTGTAACACCTGCCTCTCACCTACTTATTACTTTTATGGTTAAGTTTAATTATGTCTTTATCTGTGCTTTATATACTTATTTGTGTGCGTCATGTCAGTTAATAGATATGTTTTTTTATGAAAAAGACTTGTCTGACTCGTTAAATCATAAGGTTACGTAGTAACTAGTGGACTAGGTGATAAGCGCCTAATTCGCTATAATTAGAAAAGGAAGGGTTCAGTTAACAATTGATGGGTGTATTGCTAATGCAATTAAAATAATTAAGTAAATTAGAAATAGGTGCTCATACCTTTTTCTATATGTATATATATATGTGTGTGTGTGTGTGTTGAACTCAAGGAAGGGAGAGAGAAAAGAGAGTGTGAGAGAGAGTTCTAGGGAACAAAAAGAGAAGTGAAGGAGGTAAAGGAGATCTTGAGGCAACTTGACTAAACTAGCTCCTGGAGGTACAAATTCTTTCTAATCTCTTGCATAAGAACTAATTTCCACCTTGAATTCATAGAATGTATGTAGCGATCCCGGTTTCGATCCTTCTTTCATGTTTTGCCACTTCGACTGGGCCGGTCGGGGGTCGAGCTGCCCGGTCAGCTCGCGAGGGTCCAGGGGGTAACGCCCCTTAAAACAAAAATGCAAAATGCATTCGAAGTTGCTTGTCCGTTCGAGCGGCCGTTTATGCGCTCGAGCGGAGAATGTTTGGTTTCAGAAGTTTAACCTATCTACAAAAGTACTAGGTTAGTGTATTTGACACTTGAGTGGGGCATTTCACGCTCAAGCCGACCATGTTATATCAGTTCGTGAATCTGATATTTCAGATCACTTTTTCAGTCCTCTCTCTCTCTCTCTAAAACTCTCCAGAACTTCAAATTGGGAGCTTCTCTCTCTAGAAGTCATCTTCTCTCTTTGATTTCTCCAAATCCATTGGGATTTAGACCTAAGTTCTTCACCAAAGTCGGTTATCTAGGCGAGGGCTACGTTGTGTGCGGTGGAGATCGAATTTCATCGTCGTTGATTTTGGGGTTTTCAACTCGTTTCTTCTTCAAACTTGAGGTAGGGATTTCCTTTGAGTTATATATATGTTTTTGCAAGATCTAGATGATTTTTGAAATCATCCTTTGATTAGCTTTGAGAAATTGATTGTTGATTTCAAGAAGATGAGTGATTTTGAAAGAGGGTTTATTTTCTTTTCCTTTTAAAATAGAAATTGAGGGTTTTGAACCATATTGATTGAAGAAAGATGATTCTAGGGAGATTCTTCTAAATATTTCGGAGATGAATGGTTTTGGTGAGAAAACCTAGAAATTGGTTTTTTTTTTTTTTTTTTTTTTGAAAGATGTTGAAAACCCTTGGAAGATATTGTTATATTTATTTTGAATGCCCAAAATAAGTGATGTTTGGAAAATTTCTTGTTTATATTGTATAAGTGATAAATTTTGAGAAATATGAGAGTTGTTGTTTATTTTGAAAATTGTTATTCAAAAAGTTGATTTAGTCTTGAAATGGCTAATTTGTTGAAAATGCTGGAAATATGGAAGATATGTTATTCCTCGGATGAATTGAAATAAATGTATATTTATTCATCTTGTGAAATTGCATGGAAAGGAGAAATGAGAATTTTGATTACAATGGTAGTATTGTGTGGAAGAGATGGAAATGGAAGAATTGTTGTATTGTATTGATTATTGTTGCATTGGCATATCAATTCATTTGATTACATTAAGTTTTGAAAGTTGATTTGAAAATTTGCATTGAGAAAAGAATGTTGAGAAACAAGTTTTCATTGAATGGTTTTGGGGTAAATACAGTGCTAAGTCTTGAAAGGTAGTGTAGAGAATAGGTGTCGAGCCTTCCAGTTAATACTGGTAAAAATGACATATTATGGGTGTCGAGCCCTCCAGTTGATACTGGTAAAAATGATAAATTGGTAGTACTTATATAGTCTACCTGCAGACACAGACCTAAGGACTACCAGAGTTGTATTTACCACCCTTGAATTAAATTGATAAATTTTGAACAGTTGAAGTTGCATAACATCATTGAGCATGATGGTTTTCAAAAGATGAAGATGTGTTTTATTTTCAAAAAGGCATGGCATGGCATGTGCATTCATCTCTTGAGACTTGTATAAAATGTATATACTTTGTGAAGGATTTCCTATTGGGTTTTATCCTCACCCTACCGGATTTTTGTGCAGGAAAAGACGTGGTGAATCTGCCTAATTGAGGGCGTGGAAATGTGTGTGTTGAGAGCACTAAAGTTCTCATTTGCTGTGATCCTATTTGTAAGCCAAAGGCTATGTATGTGTGGGTTTGAATAACCATTTTGTGTACCGGGTTTAAGCCTTGGAAGATTGTAAACCCTTGGGGGTGCTTATTTGGTTATTTACTTGTTGTTGAATCAATGTAATATCGCATGAGGAACTATTATTATTATGTAATGCAAGTATGGGAATTTATATTTAGTTTTCCTTTAAGAGAGCCATGATTGTTGCATTATCATTTGGGTTAGAAATTTGGGATGTTACAATGTAAGGAGAAATGAGAGGCTTAGGTAGAATATTGTGTTACAAACCCTAATAAGAGGAATTTTTCAAATCCTGATATAAATAAAGCTCATCTATTAGACCTTGCTTGATTTAAGTTAGATGTCCATAATGTTGTTGAAACATAGAGTTTCCATCTAAATTTGAAGTTGTTGATGAGATTGTAGAACTTAAGTTCGAATTTGAAGCCTATTCATGAGTTGAACTTGGAAATTGTTTGTACACCATGTTTGTTAAGTTTTGGCCTTTAATTTGAGTGAATTTGAGTTTGATTTTTGGTGGGTTGAAGTTCCAAAAACAAGGCAAAAACTCGGTTCTGGAACACCCAGAACCACACGTGCGGCAAGGGAGCCCTCACGTGCGGGAGTGCGTTGGCGCACGTGCGGAGAACAGGGGAGTGTTGGTGAGCATTCTACTTAAAAAGCACCTGATGGCGCACGTGCGGAGAGGGTCCCGCACGTATGGCAAAGGAGCTCTGCGCGTGCGACTGTTTGGCTGCCTCAGATTCACTTTTCTGTGCCGTTTACGCCACTCGCGGACCTCCGTTAGTGCGTGTCACACTCGTAATTGATGTCCATTTGCATTGCATGAACATTTAACAAGAGTAAACTAAGTTATGGAATTAACTAATAGGGTGTTTGGTGAATTAAGTGAACAATGCTTGTATTTGTCTGTGTAGGTCAAACGCCTCATTCCAACCACCTGCAACACGGAACTAACTGTGAGTAACACTGCTGTAAAAATATATTTGATTTATATTATCTTTTCTCTGCTTCAACTTATACGTTACCCCGATATGTTTCTTATGTGGATGATTGACAACTCTATCTCAGTTTTCATTATTTACTATGATGACCCTGGCCCTTCTTCATATGAGTACAGTTATGTCAGTTCCATTTATGGAACTTCTGATTAATATGGTAGTAGCTATCATGTCTGATCTTCGGTCTTCATGACTGCCTGTTCGGGCTTCCTGACCGCGTATCTTATCCTCATGACCGTCTGTTCGATCTTCCAGACCGCCTGTATTTACTGCTTTTGACTTTACTACGCGAAATGTTATGCTTCTCAAATGTTGTATGAACTCGCTCAGTTTATGTGTTATTTTATGTTGTAATTGTCATTCAAAATCACTTTATTCAATTGTTATTAACAGGGCCCTAGCTCACATTTTGGCATATCATATAGACGATCTAGCTCTGGAAAGGACGTAGTGGCGACGGTCTTGCTCTAGTTTTGTCAAGCTCAGCACCGTGCCTCACCGTGAGGTTCCCATCTAACAGAGTTTTGAAGTGGCCAGTGTCCACCCTTTTGTAACTCACTCATGTGTTTTGTTTTGGTTGGTTGTCACTGGCATTATAATTGTTGTTGATGGGAGTAACTTTTCCCCCTTTTGATTGTCTTTTAGACAAACTTGTAATAGCGCATTGTGTTACTGCATGTATATATGTGTATATATATAGCGATGTCCTTTGTCTCATGTAAATTCACAGCTCATTAGACGTTTTGTTTTCTTGCATACGAGTTTCCGCTAGCCTCGTTTATTTGCTTTGTTCAGTTAGGCCATCTGTAATCGCGGATTACTGGCCGGTTACGGCACTAAACCTATAAGGGCAGGTTTGGGTCGTGATAGTTTTCATTATTAAAGGTTTCTTAATTCCCTATAAAAATTAAGTGGCGACTCTATCAATGTAGGAAAGCGAGTTGGTACAACATAGTGTGGAAACGTGTCTTATACCCAAAAAGGTACGGCGTCCACACCTGAACGCTATTAAATTAATTATTGAAATATATATTTTTTTTGTTGAGATATAGACTTTATCTTTGTAAATTTTATTGAAACTCACATTTGTGGTGATGATATATATTATTGTTGTTGATAATATAATTTTTTTTGACTTTTTATATGACTTCTTAAAATTATACAAGTTCTGTTGGTATAACATTATATTTAAAAATATATCACTACTATTTTTTTAAAAATAAGTATGATAAAATTATATAACTAAAATCAATATATAATTTTTTTTCTTCATATATGATCTATAATAAAGGCTCCAACATTAGACACAAAATTCTTCAATTTATAATGATGTCAATATAATGTGTAATTGAATTTAATTATTGTGGACCGCACATTTTTCCGCGCCCCCTTTCGGAAGGTTTGAAAAGAAAAGGCCTCACAGTTCGGACTCCCGCGGTTCTGAATCTAATCTCACAAGTGCAATGTGAAACTGATAAATACCAAAGAGTCCAAATCCGGCAAATCGTTTTGGAAAATCGATTTTAAATCAAATAATGTCAAAATTGGACTGCTTTGCCAGATATAGAGTTGCCACCTAAATATTTTATTTTTGGGGAAATTTAGGAAACCCTAACTCGTGCCGAAGGTCACGTGTCCGTCATCACCAAAGTTGTCTCGGCTCGGGAACTTAGGTACGAGAGAGGAAGGTCATGAATTGAGCACCCCCACTAGCCCGATCAAAGATCGGCCTCTACTAATCATGATATGAGTTTTTATAAACATTATGCGTTCTTATTCCGGTTATTAAACTAGTTTTACTATGTGATGCACACAAGCAAGTATAGACTAGTTTGCAAGACTTGGAACAATTCAACTCATGTTTGTTTACAAAAATGGTTTGAATTTACCACCTTAAGTGAGCTTAAAGTTTGCAGATTTGCCACCAAACATAGTGGGCTTAAAACGCGCATTTGCCACTCAACAAAGTAGGCTTAAAACGCGCATTTGTTGAATCATTCCAATTCAAACAACAAGCCTTCATCCACAGGCATTCAAGCAGATTAGCATTTAAGCACATAGCCTCATGGCAAGCATGCTAATCATGGCAACATTCACACTCATGCAAATATGCTAAAGCGAAAATACTCACCTAGTACTCCAAGCTAGGAAGATATGAGTTAGAAAATAATGCATGATTCCTAACTATACAAGATGTCTAATGTAACAAATGCAATATGCAATTAATAGGCTCAGCTACTAATATGGAATATGAATCGATTTGAACAACATGCGATTAAACACGTATTCAAATAAGATATTGAAATGGCAATGTAGTTTGAATGATGCGCCGAGCCTCGGTGCATGCAAGACAAAATGAGTGGATGCAAGCATAAGGTATGCTAATTGAAACGTGCCCCTAATCTAACCATTAAAAGTGATTAAATAAAAGGGAGAAAGACGTGGGGTTGGAAAACATACACACACGCACGCACACTTATTACAACATTACACTCTCGCGAAGGAGGGTTTGAATGAATAAGAATTAACTAGCTATGCTAATTAAGCTAACTAATTATTACAAAACTCGAAACTAATTAACTATTCTAGTTAACTAATTATTACAAACCAAAATCGAATAACTAGTTAAACTAACTAATTATTTACAGCTCTTAATTAGCTACAACTAATTAATTGCAACATATATTTGATTTATTGCTACCTTAAACTAATTAGCTAATCCCGGGAAGCGAGGGATGCATGCATGCTCGATTTTTCACCCGAAAAGCCACTGCCTTGCTGCTGAAAGCCTCTGTTTGCACAAAGCTGCCCACTTCCAGAACACCTCTGCTCCATCTTACCAATACACTGTGCAAATTTCATTGGTGGCCGACAAGGGGCCGGTCGGCCACTGGTGATGGCTGTCAGCCACTGCTGGTTTGAACTTCTTTGCTGCAACAGAGAGCAAAACAGTGTACTTCTCAAGGGTTGTTTGCACACTTTGCCTCTCCTTTTCATGAGGAAATCAAAGGAGGGACAAACTTTGGTTCACAAACCATCAATCAAGCAATTTCATTGCATGATGGCTTGTGAAACCAATTGTGCAAGTTCAATAAATGTGCAACAAGACCAAAATATCCATCACCCTATCATGCATGATCAAGGGCAATGGAAACCAAGGAAAATGACACATTTCATCACTTTTGAGTATGAAATGTTCCATTTTCCTTGTGTTCAAATTAACGTCCGATTTGAACACATGCAATGCAACACAAAGAGATGCTTATCTTGCCTCTTTTACTTAACAATTTTGTTTACTCATTTTAATTACCAAATCATTCATTAATCCATTAAGTCCATTGGTGAGTGTCCTCTAATGGAATGAGGGCTCAAACCAGAAGTTGCTTTGGGCATGAAAGAGACATTACACTATTGGTAATGAACCCCCTAAGGGATTAAACCATTAGGTGTATCACTTCCATTTCACACTTAGACAAACAAGTGGTTTGAAACCACTTTCAAAGCAAAACCAAAAAGTAAAGAAATGAGGGAGATTGCAGAGATTATGAAGTGCTGGAAATGAATGATAAAAGCACTAAAACATGCAACCAACTCAAGCCAATGATAGTTAAAGCCTTAAAACACTAAGCTAGTGAAGGAATTAACACTACAATCATGCCATACGAGGCTCAAATGAAACAAATAACAAAAAATAGAGGCAAAACAACCCTAAATATAGTCTAAAACATGCTGGACTTAAGCTAAGTTAAGCTAGAAAAACATGTTAACATGTGAAGCTAACTAGGCATGCAAACAAGACACAAGAAGGGGAGGCTAACCCCTCCAATTTTGGGCCTCAAAACAAGTTTTTTGCCACTGAAAACCTCTGAAATTCAGTGGTTAAAAGGCCCAAAAAAAGTTAATTTGAAAGTGATGAAAAAAGGCACAAAAGCTTTACAAACTAATAAGCAAGAAGAGTGAACCACTCCCTAACCAAAAAAGAGGCCCAAACTAGCACTTTTAGGTCACAAAAACAGAGTTTTTTTTTTCAGTTCAAAACCATCCCCAAAACAGTAAGAAAATATGGTAAAACAAGCTTGCAAAACAAAGTAAACAAGGCAAGTAAACTACCGCTTGAAGCAAAGGGAAATTCTAGGCACAAAACTAAGTTAAAACCACCTTCAAGAGCTTCAAGAAGACCCCAAGTAACCTCAGCTCAGAGGTAAGAGGATTTGATTTAGGATGTGTATGCAAATGTGTAGAGAAAACAAGCACTTAAGCACAAAATTGTAAGAGAGAGACTCTGTCACGACCCAAACCTGCCCCTATAGGTTTAGCATCGTAACCGGCTAGTAATCCTTGGATTACCGAAGGCCTCTGAACAGATAAGCATATGATAAGGGGCTAGCGGAAGCAATATACAAAAATTATAATTGTCCAATGAGCTGTGCTGACTTATATGAAACAGAATAATTTAAAACTTTATATACATATCAGAGTGCCAACAAAACATTATACCACACACATTATAGATTCTTAAGTACAGCCAACATAATTAGATAAAGTCTCATACATATACAGAACTAATCAGAACTTGAACCCAAGACACTTCGGGAATCTCCTCGTGAGGCACAATGGTTGGCTGACAACAGAACACAGTCCCCCACAAAACCCTCGGGCTTGCACTCCAGAATGCTCACCTATATACATATATATACAAACAGTGAGCTAAAGCCCAGTGAATAACATTAAGGTAAAGGGGTTAGTGAACGAATTCTGAAAATTTCATACGTACAGAACAGATCATTGCATAATCATAGTCATCTCATACCAGAACATAATAATGGCATATCCCATAGAACATATCGAACATATCACATAACGTCTTCCGACTAGAGTAATCGGTTCCGGATACCGATTAAACACATATCACCACAATGAAGTGGCTAACGAGATCTCATAAACTTGTATGTCATGGACCCGCATTTTCATGCCGTCCCCCCATGACTTGGGACTATCTATGGATGCCATAATAGATTTCAAACATGGATCTTCGTTCACAGAAACATATATCATTCAGAAATCATAACATATCATATTTCATTTGGAACATAATTTCATATAAACGTATCTTTACGATAACGTTACTCACAGTGGTTCCGTAGGTGGTCAATCAATTCTCGGACGTTGACCTACAATCACAAAGGCACATAACACATGCACATCTTATCATTTCACATTCTTAAGGCCAACACAACTTACTTTCTTATTACACTGATTCTTGTTCTTACTTAACACATAGATTACACACACACTTGCAATCTCTTAATGTGGTTCATGTTCATTCTTATCACATGTTTAGAACACACACACCCTTGCATTCCTCTTAACTTAACACATTTATTCATTAGTGTGTTTCTAACCCATAACCTCATTACCATAACTTAATTAAGGTTTAAGAATGCCTAGGATGCAATGAGGATGCCAAAACATGCCTTGGAACACTTAGGCAAATTTCTGAAAATTAGGTCCTCGCTCGAGCGTAGGTTTCCTCGCTCGAGCGGACATGCAGAAATGAAACTCTGCTCGAGTGCAGACTTCCTCGCTCGAGCGGACATGCAAAAATGAAACTGTCGCTCGAGCGCACATTCCTTCACTCGAGCGATCTGGAAAAGACATGAAACTTCTGGGAGCTTGCAATTCACGCTCGAGCGGAGAGCACGCACTCAGAGTGGTCGCTTGAGTGAGAACTCCTTCGCTCGAGCGTGGATGCAATTTTCTGGAATTTCCAGATTGCATCACCAAGCTCAAAAATCGAATTTAACCATTCAAAATACCTCTCTTGGGCCCCAAAACTTGGAATAACAAAGTAAACTTGTAAAACATGAAGTAGTGAAGATCATTTCATAAAATCATAGCCCAAGAGTTTGTTAAAAACTCACATTTTCAACTTAAAACATGACGAATGCTCAAGAACACAACATGCATGGACTTTTCTTGTTTCAAACCTCTTAAAGCATGATCAAATACCTCAAAACAACTTGAAACTTAATGGTTTCCCATAATGAAGATGAATTTCAAACATGCAAGAGGGAATTCATGGAAAACATGCTCAATTTGTAAGAAAATACACATGCATGCATGAATTGCAACTTAAATCTTCATTCTAACTCAATATAAATCTTTAAACTCATAATCTTGAAGAAATCTCATGCTAGATGATTTAGGTTCACAAATTAGGGGTTGAATTCTCACCTAGAGCCTTGAATCTCATTTGTTCTAACACAATCTTGGTGAATTCATGCAAAATCTCCACCTCTTCTTTGAATTTCTCCTTCCCTCTCTCTCTAGAATTGCTCTCCCTCTCTCTAAAATGTTTCCCCAGAATTTTGCACTAAGGGAGCAAGGAATTGAGCTCAAAATAGACTAAAGGGGCTCACTTATAATGTTATATTGATATAATGCATTAATTGGAACATTAGGCTTGCCAAACGCGACTTAATGAATCGTTTTAAATCAATTTTTAATTGAACTTACCATAATGTCCTAAAAATTCCAAATAACACGTTGGTATAATCAATTTCGGTTTCGGATGCCGATAAGGCTTTCAATTCCCAAATTAAAGCAGAATTTCTAGACAGATATGTTTATGAGTAACAGATAGAAAGCCAAAATCATGCAATTTACATAATAAACACATAATTCATTTTAATCCTCTCATTAGCATCATTAAATACGAATTAATAGCTAATTACGGGTCAGGGTTATTACAGAGAGAGAGAGAGAGAAATCTAGAGAGAGAGAGAGAGATTTTTGCTCTGAATTTTCTAACCCTCAAAAATAGGAGAGGAACCCCCCTATATATAGAAAAACATGCCTTGAGCTTAAAAACATCCTACCATACACGTGTAGGGAGATGCAGCTCAATGTGCTAACAGCTGGCATAGCTATCAACAAATATCTTGAAATATCTAGAAAAAGAGACTGGTGGCCGACCGGCCACACCAATGGCCGACAAGCACAAGCCATGGTTGACAGCCTCTGGTGGTGGCCGACAGGTCACCACAAGTTCCAGGCACCAAGTTTTGTTCCAAAACAAGGCATAGAAAGGACAAGGTCCAAAGGCTCAAAGACAGGGCGTTCCGCCGAGGACTTCGGGCACTCAAAACGAACACATGCAACCACAATCATCAAATGCACAAGTGATGACGTCCAAGTCTTGAGGACGGTCAAAAATGAGGTGTCTACAATTATGGAATGTATTAATTTTTTTTAACATATAGCCCAATAGGTAAATTTTGGATTTATAATTATTTTTAGGGCTGGACTTGGGCAGATGTAGAGGCTTGATGTTAGAGCTGGGTTGAGTTTGGACAAACACAAAATCTTTTATTATGTAGTGCCGACCTAGTTTGAACTTGACCCAGCTCGACGAATGCCCGCCAGTATTTAATTATGATTTATTGTAGTGTTAGTTATGACTTGATTATACACATTGTGATCTTACTTATTATAATGTTTGTTATGATATTATTTTGATAATGATTCAAAACATCTTTAATTACACTTATGGGTTATGACTATATTTTTTTAGTTACTCGAGACGAATGGGTTATGACTATATTTTTTTAGTTACTCGAGACGATTGAGTTATGACATTTATGACTATTAACCCCACAAATGTCATAACTTGCATATGGTACATACTGGTGTACCATAGCATAATCCCTTTAATTAGGGTATTATTATCGTAAAAACCCTCAAATGTATGTACCATATGTGAGAGAATAATTTGCGAGGCCAAATTGGGCCGAGCTAGGTAGAAGTGGCTTCAAGGCTTAGGCCGCGTGATAGGCCAAGCTATGACTTGTGAGAGAGCTTGATTTGAACTGTACAGAGGCCAAACCGGTCAAAAAGGTTTGACTGGACTACCAAATGCCCATATTCTTGGACCTAGCTACTTCATAATGGTAGTCAACGCCTTGACCAAGCTACATGGAAGGCGGTGAAATGGAATTGATGAACAAACTTTGACCAAGCTAGGGAAGAGCTGCGCAACATCAGCATGGCAGCACGCCATGTTGACCCTGCACAATACTGTATATTGCACGGCTATGTCAGTGGCAGATAGAGCAAAGCTTGCTCGGCTGATTTGCGGGAAGCCGAGGAAAGAGTTATGTCATTTCACTTTCCTTGCAGTGAGGAGGGTGTTAAAGGATAAACATTATCCTTTAGGAATGTGATTCCTAGGAGGACTCTAAAAATGAGAGTTAGAGTCCTATTAAGATTGTGCCATGCGAAACTTACAAAACCTCAAACCAAATCCTAAATGCAATTCTTACTCTCGAATTCACAAAGCTTTTGCTTCCTTAGTCTACTTGCTGACTTAGGTATCAGAGGGGTTTCTTGCACACACCTACGGGCTAGTTCACATTTGTAATTTTAGGTGTTGCGACGACATTTGGAGGAGTGCAAGCTTGATCAATAGGATTATATGAATGAAGATTATTTCATGCTCGTACAATATGCAAGTTATAAAATTTGTGAATTTGATTCTTACAATTGTCATAACTCAATCACATGGAGTCGTAACTAAAGAAAGAAAAAATAAATAAATAAATTATAACCAAACACCGTTGTATAATAAAAAATCTCTTAGGTCATAATCAAATTATTGTCATGATCAACATCACAATGAACTATAATTAACACAACAATAAGTCATTACCAATTGGTACGCATAGCTTTATTGAAACTTGATTACTACATTTCTTATGCATAATATTAGCTCTAAAGAATAAAAAAATAAAAACAAAAAAAAAAACAAAAACGGAACTTAGAGCAGATATACAACAAGAAAGAATGTATGATCATATGTTTGTCTCGATTAAAGTTACATAGTTGTGGTTATCATGAAATAAGTCTTAATAACATAAATCCAATACACTGTCTTAGCAAACAACAATAATAAATAAAATAAAAAAACATAATAAACATGTCCATATTGGCAGATGACACTTTTTATTTATTTTTTTTGCAGTCCAAAAAAATAAAATAAAAATCAACGGTAATAGAAAGGGATTTTCGTATTCCTGAGGTGATTTGCAGCTTCGAGTACTTGAATTATGGGTGTCTCTGCAATTAAATTTCCTCTAACTGTATGTGTTTGCAGGAAAATACCTAATAATTACATAATGCATAAATGCAAGGAGATGCAACATATCAATGTGAACAATATAAAGCTATGTTTGGGGAGTTAATTTGGCCTATTTTGGCAACGAGAAAAAAAATCAGTTTATTGACTCATTGATTTATTTGGATCACATCACTTTTCTATTTTCTTTGCACTTTTTTTCAAAAAAAGCTAATAAGTTAAAAAAAGCTACTTTCCAAAATAGGCAAATAAGCATAAAAAGACAAAATAGGCTAAATAAGTTAATAAGATAAAATGTTACATTTAAACTATAATTATTTTATCTTTTTTTTTTGTTTTCTCTCTCTCACAACTATCACATCCAAACCAAAAAAAGATAAAAATTCTTTCTAAACATTAGCTAAAAAACCAGGCTAAATTAAAGTCTTCTCAAATGAAGGTTAAGTATTAAAAGTGTAAAGTGATTTATACTTTGCTTGTTTCAATAGAAAAATATTTTTTTGTATTTGATTCCGACCCTAAAAATAATGGTGTGTTAGTAGTTGTAATAGTGGTGGTCTAATTGATGGGAGAGTGAGAGTAGTGGTGGTGGTGGCAAACCTTAGGAATAATGATACATTAGAGTAGCTCCAATTCGTAACTTTTATTTTTGTCAAATTTAAATTTGATAAAAAAAGTGTTCAAAAATTATGGAAAATGTTTGGGATCCCCACAGAGGAGGACCTCCACGACCTCCACTGATGTATTGACTATTGTCGTGTTTGAATTTTTTTTTTCTATCTCTGACAGTGACATGAATGGTCTAGATCATTTTGGGAGTTGTGTTTTATGGGAGTCTCTATCATTACTGAAAAATTATAATCAATCTATTTATCAAATGTTGGGTAATGCTATGGTACACATTTTTGTAGTATATGTTATATATTTTTGTGATAAATGTTATGTAATTCTTTGGTAAAATTATGATAATTTGTTATTCAAAAAATAAAATTATATATTTTGTAAAAATGTTATGTATTTTTGTGATAATAAATATTTTAATAAAAAAATATGTAACATTATCACAAAATGTATAAGTTCATTTATGAATTACAAATTGATGTAATTTTATCAAAAAATTACATAATATTTATCACAAAACTATATAACATATATCACAAAAATACATAACATACACCACAAAAATATATAAAATGGTGCATAGAATTTCCCTCCAAATGTTCATCAAATTAAGGGAGAAACATTTTTTGTATCAAAATTGAGAATTTATCAAATTAAAATTTGATAAAAATTTGAAAAGATGGAGTATCAGAGATAGAATTTTTTTTCCCCCCATCAAATTTTGACAAAACGATAAATTGGGGACAAACCTGGAATTGAATTGGCATTCAACTCTGAGATTCGTTTTCAGCTTCAGTGACCCTTTGATTTGCCACATTCTCATCGAAATATTCTTGAAGATTGCAGATTTGGTAATTTCCAATGTTTTCGAACTGGGACCAGATTGATACATGAGGTATACGCTCAATGATCCAGTAGTCTTTGCCTTGATTGCGTTGCATTCTATCTATGAATTCTTCCGGCATACCCCAAAACTGAATAGTTGTGGGCTGGGCCCAATCCTTAGATCTTCAAGAAGAGGCAATGCTCCTTCCTCTATTATCACCGAATTCAATCCCTTTTCTATGAGATGTAGTTGCTTAAGTTTCTGAAATGCTCCAACCTCAAAATACAATTGCCCCCCATCATATGCCTCTCAAAATACAATTGCTGAATTAGTCTTTCACATTGGATAGAGTAGTCCTTTGGTATTATGCCAAAGTACAAGAAACATGACTTGAGGTGGTGAGGCAGATCATTATAACTAAACAATGCCCAATTAGTACACATTAACGTGTGTTTGGAAGGGAAAAGAGTGTTTGGGATGGAAAAGATTGAGTACACACCTAGCCTTTGGTATAATACACAAAGTGGTGGTCCCAATACTTGAACCCATAAATTTTTCTAATGCTTGTAAGATTATTCCTTTGTAACTCAGTGCCCATGCTATCATAGAATTTCTACCATTTGGATATATCCTTGTTTTTGGTGGACAAGAGACCACCTATAGCCACAATTGCAAGAGGCAATCCTTCACATTTCTTACAATTTCATGTGATATTTTCTCCAACTCAAGGGGACAATGACCCCCAAAGTCCAATTGGAAGGCTTTCTTGCAAAAGAGTTCCCAAGCCTTCTTTTCGGATAGGGCTCCAAGCTCATGGACCTGATCCACTGATGTTTCTTTGCAAAATGCAGCAATCTGTTCACTGCGTGTGGTGATGATTACCCTACTGCCTTTGCTATTTTTGTGTAAAGCATGTCTTATGAATCCCCAAAAGTCACTTTGCCACACATCATCAAAGACAATGACATACCTCTTTTCGTATAAATATCCTCTTAGCTTGGCAATGAGTGAATCAATTCCCTCATCAGGTAGAACATTGTTTCCTGATAGCTGCTTTATCATTATTTTGAGGAGCTCCTCTGGCTTGTATGATTGAGACATAGTGATCCACGCTTTGTAGTTGAAGTGTGCAGCCACTTCTTGGCTGTCATAAACTTTCTTGGCAAGAGTGGTCTTGCCAATTCCACCCATGCCAACCACAGAGATCACAGCTCATTGTGATTGATTTTGGTCAACCAATCTGCTTATCAGTTCATATATGGGTGATTCAATGTCAACGACTTCGTCATCTCCTATGAAAAGGGAAGCCAGTCGAGGGTCACGCCACATGTTGTCCTTCCTCCTGCTGCTGCTGCTATGTTCTGAGGAAGTAGTAGTACTGAATCTATATGGACCAGCTCCTTCCTGGATCTCACTGATTGTAGTCTTGATGTCTTGGATTTGAGAAGCTATCTTATGTCTTGACTTCAGCTTAGTGATCGTTCGAGTGACTCTACGCAAGCAACAGAATCGTGGAGATTGTTTTGGAGAAATCAAGAGAATGTGTTCATCGATAACGTCTTGTATCTGATAAGCAACTTGCCTTACTTGTTTCACCCATATTTTCACACCTTCATCTCCAGTTTCTGCTCTTGATTATGCATCTTTTAAGAAAGACTATACGCTCCAATTCAGCTTTGATACTGACAATTTGCTTGCTGACACCCCTCAACACCTCTACTTCTCCGGCTAACAATGGTCCCAAATATTGAATAACAAGGCTCACCACTGTTTCTGCCATTACTTATCCCACACTGAACACAACATCACGATTAGTTCCGATTATGCGTAGTGTGTGATTGTGTCCACATAGAAAGGAAATTAGATGGAGTCTGGGTCCTCTAAAGTAAATGGTGAAGTCATTTATAAAGTAAAAAAATTGATTGGTCAACATTTTTATCGTCAACTATGATCAATGATAACATGTATATATATATATATATATTTTGGTGTAAATGAGATACAAGCAAAAGAATATGCTAATCATATCCTTTTGCAACATGTTCTCCTTCTTCACATGATGGTTTGATTCAGGTTTTGAGGATTTTATGAAGCAGGAATCATTATTTTTTTGTGACAATGGTCATTATAGCTGACAAGGAACAAGGTTGTTTTCAAGGATCATGAGGTTTATTGGACAAGGTTTTGGAGCTGATCAAAGTAAGGACAACTTTGTGGGTGAAATCTAAAATCAGGAGTGATTGTTTTTCCATCGACAATTTCTTGTGTGACTTCGAAGTAGTGAAAACTCTTAAATTGAAGGATTTTATAAGCATGGATTAACCATTCGCTTGGATTGCATTCATGATCAATTCGAACGATATTCCAAGGTCTTTTGGTGCAATGCAAGCTCTGTGTCGACAGTACAATACAGGGAAGAGAACAATCCTGTTTTACCTTCGCATTCAACATATGTGGTGGAGAGCGTACAACAGAGATATACTAAGAAGAGGAAAAAGAAATCACAAGAGTGCTAATAGAGGACAATTTGTAGAGCTAAAGGTAGATAAAGAGGAGGTATGCAAAGGGGCTTCATTAAGGGCCACTGTCACTACTGCTGCTTTATCTATTTCCACAGAAGGCATTCTTAATCGCAACAAGATTCTGCTAAATGAAGCTGAGATGGTTTGGAAAATTGGAAAGTTATTGGGAATCTGGGATTAAGCTATGTAGGAGGTGACAATGAAATTGTGAGTCCAATCCAAGTATATAAGCAATTCATTGGGGTTTTTGATTCTATCAATGAAGCTATTATCATGGAATGTCAAAGGTCAAGTGAAGAGGGAGAAGAAAACAATGGTGAGACTTAAGTGGTGGTGGCTGAAAGGAAGATCGATTTCTTGCTACCATCTATGAGACTAAGATGGAGCCTTTCAATAAAGATAGTGGCAGAGCTACTTGAGGAGGATGAGATGTACATTTTGAAGCTGAAAAATCAATTGGATTATGAAGAGGGTTTAGTAAGTTACTCTGCTTTTTTGGGGTGTTTGAAAGCTGGTCTTTTATTGCAGATTGGGTGTTTAGAGGTTTCAGTATTGATTTGGATTGGCAGTTTTAATTGCTTTGATTTAGGAGTTCAGCTTTTTTATGCAGGAGTTTCGATGGCATCCTGCCATTTTTTTAGTGTTTTTATGGCCTTTGGATATGTACTAGATTAGTGCATTTAGTATATGCCAACTTATATACATTTTTGCAATGATGTATTTTCCCTTGGCCCTGTTATTGATATATCCTTAATGTGCTCTCTTTGTATTCATTTGTTTATACATCATTGTGTGTCCTTTTTGCCTATTAAAAAAAAAAAAAACTAGGTTGGCATTTGTTCCAAAGCCTAATCACATGCTAAGCCAAAACCCAGCCAAAAACAGAAGATGAAAAACAAGACACTAAAACCTAGGCCAAGTTTGGGAACTTGAAAAAAAGTCAAAAAGTCAAAAAGTTACTTAAAAGGTTAAAAAATTAATACTATTCACCAAAAGTCAACAATTATGGCTGCATAACTCCCAATTCAAATTTTTCCCTACAAATCAATTTTTACAATTTTTTATTACACATTTTTCCATAAAAAGTCGAAAAGTTAACCCAAATATCCATATTTTCAACCTCAATTTTTTAGTCCAAAAAGACAAAAAATGCACTTATTTAAGACACCCCAAATAGCACAACTTAAAAACGCATCCACAGCAGCAAAACAAAGACAAAAAACAGAACAAGTCTTGAAGTAAAAGCTCTATCACAGTGTCTTCCCCTTGTTGATCCTTTAATGCAAGCTCATAATGCACCTTCTCAAGTTAAGTTTGTCCCCTCTAGCAATTAGATAGTTGACTTATATTATATTCTAATTCAATCAGTTATTTATTTCTTGTCTCTGTCCTTACTTGTACTATAAATATTCTAAGGAATTCAGGGAAACCCTAATGAATTCTAAGGAATCCTAATGGATTTAGCACATACCTAGGTGAAGATTTCGGGGTTTTTTTTATCCACTTCCCCTTTTACATCATAGCTCAATGCCATGGTTTGTAATTCATGTATTGTACCTCGATCCAATAGGGGTATGTCATATGTTTAAGTAGAATATTCATGTTTGTGTGTGATTGTATAGTAGATTTAAAAAAAGCGATTCAAGATGTGAGACCCTAATCATGGAATTATTGTTGTCAATAGCTAGAATTCTCAATTATATTTATCGCAAAAAGTGACGACAAAATGTGTGTTTCATAGAAACATTACCTGATTCTTGTGCAACTCCAAAAAATGATATGAAGTTCCAAATCCTTCGGAGCAGCTTTGTCCCTTTGTCAGATTCCAACAACTGCTTGACTATGGAGAAGGCTTTTAGATTTAGAATTGGGGTTTCAATTGAAGGTAATGCATTGTTTCAGTCAGTCCAAAGAGAGAGGTAAGTGTTGTCTAATAAAGAAAATAAAATTTCAAAAAATGGCTCAAACTCATGAACTGTTTTATTGCTTTGGCAGATTTCCCATTCTTGTACTTGTGGTATTATTATTCTTTACTTAGCTTGCTTCTTAACTTTTGTTATCCCAGATAGGCAACCCAAGAGGGGGGTGAATTGGGTTATTAAAAATTTCACAGTATTAAAATTAACACAATATTCAAAATTTTAATAAATAAAAAAAAACATAATAATAATTATCAATATAAGCGTAAAAGAGTTAGGGAGAGAAAATCAAACACTGCGATTTATAGTGGTTCGGCACGCCGGCCTACGTCCACTCCTCAAGGAACCTCCTTGAGAATTTCTTTACTATCAATTGAATAAATACACCACCAAGCTTGTGGATTTGGCACAGGACTTACTCTTATCTATTGAGCATCACTCAACAATAAATGCCTTACCCTTACAAAATCTCTCACAAAAAATAAGGAATAAAAATGAGTGGTACTTAAACCCTCTTTTACAATAATTCTCTCACAAAGAGTAGATATGAAAGTGTAAGAACAAAGGCTAGACTTAGATCTGAAAGTGAAAGAGCAGAATACAATTTGGAGCTCACAGAAAATTTTCTCTTCAAGTTGTTGGTTTTTCTCCACATCCAACACTTCTATTTATACACAAAAATATACCCGTTGGACGCTCCTTGCTGACGTCATGGCTTACATAAGCACGCTCCTGACGTCATCGCTTACATAAGCACGCTCCTGATGTCATCGCTTACATAAGCACGCTCTTGATGTCATCGCTTACATAAGCACACTTCTTGATTTTAAATAGTCAGCAAATGATAAGAATTAAAGAGATAAAGATAAGACTGATTTTTTCTTTTTATTTTTTTTTTTCAAACATGGAGCCACCGTTTTTGTAGACAATTTAATACAAAGTTCACAATTTTCAAACAAACAAATAATTTTCTTCATCTTGCTTATAATATATATATATATAACTCCATCTTTTTCTACTTGTTTGATTATAATATGATATAATCAATGTAGTGTAAAAAATTTAATAGCACACGTGATGTATTCTATTTATATTATATGCATTATATATATAATGTTCTAATCAAATATTTGCATACAGAAAAATCTCTTTAATAATATTTATGATGGATCTGAAAATATATGCACTCTTTAAAATATTGTATATGGTGTAGAGATTTTAAAAAATATATTCTACCACTACATTTGGATATATCACTTTTGTCAAAAGAAGACAACTCATTAATATCACATTTGTCAAGATAATACAACCAATCAATCATTTTTGTCAAAATAATATAACTAATCGATTTGTCAAAAGATGAATAGTAATTAACCCTATTTTTCAAAAAGAGAATAGTAAAGTTTTTTAAAAATATAATATTTAACAAATATATATAATTTAAAAAGATAATATTTTGTGTCAAATAATATGTATATTAAATAATATTTTAGACATCATCAAAATTAAATAATATGATTAACAATCTCCCCCTTTTTGATGATGGCAATATTTGTATGGATTTGACACAAAATAAAATGTAACAAAATATTTGATAACCCTGCAACATACTGCAACATATAATTTTCAAAAGCAAAATATAATTTTCAAAAGCAAAATCAAAATCTTATTTTTTCTCCCCCTTTGACATCATCAAAATAAAGATGAAGATAAGAAACAAACACATTTGATACAATAATCTAAGCGGCCAAAAATAAAATAATGGGCCATCTGTCTTGTCGGAATCATTGTGGGGATTTTGGAGCATCTCGAGCGCAGGAAATATTGACAAACAAAAGATTTGAGCAGATATAGCAGATATGCATCGAGTAATGGAGCGATGGAGTGTATAAAAAGTGACACAGATCATAGGCAAAGATACGAAATCATCAAGTGTTTGAGAGAAAAATTTGTTTTAGCTTCTTTTGTAATCATGTCATTCCTTACCTTGTCGATCAATGAGTCGGACCTGCATGAGGTGCCTGTAATGCAGGCAAATGAGAGAGTACCAGTGACGCAGGCACATGCTATGCCTGTAAATGAGGGTTCTAGTGTTATTGGTAATCGAAATGATTTCGATGCTATTAATAACACTATGGCTCTTAGTACACAGGCCATGACTGCAGTTTCCAATATGGCGCGACGATTACAAGCAAGAGTACAAGAAAATCAGCAATGGAGAGATGAGGTGTGCTTGTTAAAACAACAAGTAGTTAATATGTGTAAGGAGAAGAAAGAGCTAAAAAGGAAAAATGCACAGTTGGAAAATGCAGTGCATTATTATGCGACGGTGATAATGCCAAGACTCATAGAAATCGAAAATAGAGAGAGGCATGTAAAAGAGGCTCATGAAAAATTGTTGAGAGAAGTGAAAAAGAAAAAAACTGTGAAGCCTTCTGAAAATTTCCATGTAATCGAGTAATATTTTCTTTTTCTGAAATAAAATTTCGAGCATTTCTTCCTTATTTATTTATTTATTTTTATTATTATTATTATTATTATTATTATTATTTAAATTCTATCTTTGCATAAAAAAAAATTTGTTTGTTGGTGCAGATAAGAAGTATGGCAGATAAGGAGTAAAAAAAATATGTATATATACTCCCCCTAAAATTATGCACAGAATATACACACGCCTTTTTTATATATATATTTATAATGATTGTTAATCTCAAAATATATGAGTCTCCCCCTGAATTAATGCACTAAAAATTACATAAATTTGAATAGACAAATTACCAATCTATAATACCAAGGGCTCTTAAGATCCGGCCATAAACAACTACAACAAGTGCACTAGCATAAAAGGAGAAAATAAAAATAAAAATAATTTCTTCAGACAAGGTAGAAGCAACCATTATTAAATCCAAGAGAATTTGAAGCACATATAACAAGTAAAAAAATATAACACAGTGCAACAAGAATTTTAACATGTTGATCGGTGATGACCTTGATGCTCGGAAGAAATGGAAAAGATTGGGTAGATCGGTGGCGAATTTTTGTAGATCGGCAATGGATCTTGATGGATCAGTCACGGATCTTGATGGATCGGTGATGGAACTTGATGAATCGGTTTATGCAGATTTCAAGTGGAGAAGTGATGTAGTTCGGTGGATTGGTGAGGGATTTGGACGGATGATGGAAGTGATGAAAGTGATGGATGATTTTGTAGATGGTGGAGATGGTTGTAGACGATGGTGAGCATGGAGATGGAGTCGGCTGAGGATGTGAGGAAGAAGGGGAAAGTGAGAGACCAAAAGAAAGAGAAAAAGAGAGAGTAAGGGAGAGAGTGGGTGAGAGATAGAGACGGAAAGGGAGAGAGAGAGAAAAATTATATATATAAATATATGTATATTATTATTTTTATTATTTTTTATAATAATAATAATTGTTACTACATTTATTTCATTTAATTATTTAAAAAATTATTTTTAATATAAACATTATATTGGAGTATTCATCATACCAAGTTCTGTTCTAATATAACAAAATTGTTCTTCATTTAGAGGCTTGATAAATATGTCAGCTAATTGACAATTTGTAGGCACAAATTCGAGTTCAATGTCACCTTTGAGTACATGATCTCTTAGAAAATGATGCCTTATTTCAATGTGTTTAGTGCGTGAGTGCTGAATAGGATTTTTTGAAAGGTTAATGGCACTTGTGTTGTCACATTTTATAGGAATATGATCATAGTGAAGTCCAAAATCTTGAAGTTGTTGTTTCATCCAAAGCAATTGTGCACAACACCCAGCGGCGGCAATGTATTTTGCTTCAGCAGTTGATAGAGCCACTGAGTTTTGTTTTTTGCAAAACCAAGAAGTGAGTGAGTGTCCAAGAAAATGACAAGTGCCACTAGTGCTTTTTCGGTCAAGTCTACATCCCGCAAAGTCGGCATCTGAGTAGCCAAAAAGTTCAAAGTTGGTTCCCTTAGGATACCATAATCCCAAATTTGGAGTGCCGACAAGATATCTGAAAATGCGTTTGACTGCGGTGATGTGTGACTCTTTCGGTGCAGATTGAAAATGTGCACACATACAAACACTAAACATTATGTCGGGCCTACTTGCAGTAAGATAAAGTAAAGAACCAATCATACCTCGATATTTCTTTTCATCTACAGGTTTACCTTGCTCATCTTTGTCAATTTTTATCGATGTGCTCATTGGAGTTGCTGCAGGCTTTGATGATTCCATTTCAAACCTTTTGAGTAGATCTTTGATATATTTCGTTTGATTTAAATGGATTCCATCATTAGTTTGTTTAATTTGTAGACCAAGAAAGTAATTTAATTCCCCCATCATACTCATTTCAAACCCACCCTGTATGTCTTTAGCAAACTCTTTGCACAAATTTTCATTAGTAGCACCAAAAATAATATCATCAACATAAATTTGAACAAGTAGCATGTCTTCTTTTTTGATTTTTATAAAAAGTGTTGTATCAATTTTTCCTCTACAAAAACCTTTGTCAAGTAGAAAATTACTCAATCTTTCATACCATGCTCTAGGAGCTTGTTTCAAGCCATATAAAGCTTTTGAAAGTTTGAAAATATGATCCGGGTATTTATGATTTTCAAAACCGGGAGGCTGTTCAACATAGACTTCCTCTGAAATATACCCATTCAAAAAAGCACTTTTAACTTCCATTTGATATAATTTAAAATCTTTAAAACACGCAAAAGTAAGTAACATTCTAATAGTTTCAAGTCTAGCAACTGGTGCAAAAGTTTCATCAAAATCAATTCCCTCTTCTTGATTATAGCCTTGAGCTACTAATCTAGCTTTATTTCTAGTAACAACTCCAGATTCGTCCATTTTATTTCGAAAAACCCATTTTGTACCAATAACGGGATGATCCTTAGGTCGAGAGGTCAAAAACCAAACTTCATTTCTTTCAAATTGATTTAATTCTTCTTGCATTGCTAAAATCCAGTTTTCATCATTTTCAGCTTCTAAAAATGATTTTGGTTCAATTTGAGAAACAAATGCTAAGTTACCACAAATATTTCTAACAGAGGAACGAGTTTTTATACCTTCCGCTGCATCACCTATGATGAGGTCCTTGGGATGGCCATGAGCATACTTCCATTCTTTTGGTAGATTTGTGTCATTTTCTGGAAGAGCATATATTTCTTGAAGTTTCTCCATTGTCATTTCTTCTTCATGTTCGCATAATGGATTTTCTTCATTTTCCTTTATGTAGATGCTCTCCATGCTTGGTTGATTTTCTACAATATCATTACTTACAGGATTCTTGGAAATAATGTCGTTAGATTCATCAAAAACAACATGCACAGATTCTTCAACAAGTAGAGTTCTTTTATTGAATACTCTATAAGTTTTACTGGACATAGAATAACCAAGAAATATAGCTTCATCCGATTTAGCATCAAATTTTCCTAAGTTATCTTTATTGTTATTTAATACAAAGCATTTACAACCAAAAGCACGCAAGTGACTAATATTAGGTTTTCTACCTTTCCAAAGTTCATAAGGGGTTTTCTTAAGAATAGGTCTAATCATGGCACGGTTTATAACATAGCATGCAGTGTTAACAGCTTCCGCCCATAAATATTTAGGCAAATTATTTTCACAAAGCATAGTACGGGCCATTTCTTCAAGAGTTCTATTTTTTCTTTCAACTACTCCATTTTGTTGAGGAGTCCTAGGGGCTGAGAAATTATGATCTATTCTTAAGTCATCACAAAACATAATAAAATCATCATTTTCAAATTCTCTATCATCGTCACTTCTAATACTACAAATATTAAGATTTTTCTCATTTTGAATTCTTTTACAAAGTTTTGAGAAATTATAAAAAGCTTCATTTTTGTGTGCTAAAAATAATACCCATGTATATCTAGTATAATCATCAACACAAACAAGGGCATAAGATTTTCCTCCTAAACTTAATGTTCTAGATGGTCCAAATAGATCAATATGCAAGAGTTGAAGCGGTCTAGTAGTTGAAATGATATTTTTTGATTTAAAAGAAATTCTAGTTTGTTTTCCAAATTGACATGCATCACAAAGTTTATCTTTTTCAAAAATAATTTTTGGTAAACCAATGACTAACTCATTTTTTGAAAATTTGGAAATTAAATCAAAATGTGCATGTCCTAATCTTCTATGCCAAAGCTAACAATTATCATTTATAGCAGATAAACATTTAATATTAGAATGAGAAGACAAATCATGCAAATCAAAGACATATACATTCTCATGCCTATAACCTACAAATAAAGTTTTGTTTTCAAAGGTATTTTCAATAGTGCAATGAGTTTTCTAAAAAATAACTCTATAACCTTTATCACATAATTGACTAATGCTAAGCAAGTTATGTTTTAAACCTTCAACAAATAAAACATTTTCAATAATAGGAGAGGGATTTTTAGCAATACTTCCTACACCAATGATTTTACCCTTGCTATTGTCGCCAAAAGTCACATATCCGCCATCCTTTGGTTAAAGTGTGGCGAATATAGCTTTATTTCCAGTCATGTGCCTCGAACATGCACTGTCGAGATACCATCTATCGTTACTGGATTTTGTCTTGAAACATACCTACAAAAGTTTGATTTTTCTATTGGTACCCATTTTTTCTTGGGTCCATAAAAGTTAGAATTTGATACTCTTGAACTGTCCTTAGGGACCCACATCTTTTTTATTTTAGCAAAAGGATTTCTTTTAACAGGACATGAAGGTGAAATATGACCTTTTATACCACAAAAATGACATGTGAGATGAGAGTGATTAGAAGATGCATACGCAAAGCCATTTTTGACAGTTTTTACTTTTGAAAAAGGTTTATATTCAATTCCGGTTCTACCAAAAGTACGATTTTGATTTTTAAGAATTTTATCTAAAGTTTCTCTGCCTTGAGTGAATTTTGAAAGAGTATTTTTCAAATCTTCAATATTTTCTTTCAAAATAATTTGCTCCTTTTTAAAAGACTCATTTTCTTTTTGCAATACAACTAAATGTTTTTCAGGAATTGAAGACTCTTTTCGAGTTAAAATCTCATTTTCCTTTTTCATTTTCATGGCTTCATTTTCTAAAACATTTATCTTGGAAGTCAATGATTCATTTTCTTTTGATAAACTTGAAATTACTTTCTTTTGACAATTACTTTTCAAACTAAGTTTCTTAAATTCAGCATGTAATTCATCAAAAGCTAATTGTAATTCATCAAATGTAAAGGATTCGTCATTTACCTCATTTTCGTTTCCAAGTGCCATTAAGCATAGGTTAGCAACCTCATTTTTGCAAACTTCGGTTTCTGTGTCGCTTTCATCACTATCTTCTCCCCATGTTGCAATCATAGCTTTCTTCTTATCCTTCTTGAATTTTTTCTTAAGTTCTAGACATTCTGATTTGTAATGTCCAGGTTTGTTGCATTCGTAGCAGGTTACTTCAAATTGTTTGTGATTTTTTCCTCTTTGAAAATCCCTGTTGTTGAAGTCTTTTCTGAAAAAATTTCGTACGCCTTGTTTCTTTCTCACAAACCTTTGGAACTTTCTAGTGATGAATGCCATTTCCTCATTCTCATCTGAATCATCTTCCTTATCCTCTTGATGTTTCAAGGTGGATTTGAAAGCTATTCCTTTCTTCTTGTTGTTGTCCTCCTCTTCCTTTTCTTCTTGCATTATGAGCTCATGAGTTAAGAGAGATTCCATTAACTCATCTAGGCTTAGCTTTGATAAATCCTTGGCTTCGGTAATAGCAATGACTTTTGTCTCCCAACTTTTTGGCAATGACCTAAGCACTTTTCTTACAATTTCAGCATTAGTATATATTTTTCCAAGAGAAGTTAAACCATTAATAATATCAGTAAAGTGAGTAAACATTTGATGAATAGTCTCATCAGACTTCATTTTAAAAAGTTCATAATTATGGACTAGCAAACTGACTCTAGATTCTTTAACTTGTTCGGTTCCCTCATGAGTCACTATAAGCTTGTCCCAAATTTCTTTTGCGGTTTTACACGTGGAAATTCTGTTGAACTCGTTGGCATCTAAGGCACAGTACAACATGTTTGTAGCTTTGACATTAATTTGGGCCATTCTAGTATCTGATTCATCCCACTCATCTTCAAGTTTTGGTACCCTAATTCCATCTACGGTTTTGGTAGGAATTTTTGGACCATTGCAAATAATTTTCCAACATTCATAATCATTAGATTGAACATGTATGGTCATCCTAGTTTTCCAATAGCTAAAATTTGTGCCGCTAAATAGTGGTGGCCTATTGGATGCTTGTCCCTCAGGTAAGGAATAACTAGGGGTTGCCATGATCTACTCTAAGACGGTTAAGTCACACAAACTAGAGTTTAGGCTCTGATACCAATTGTTATCCCAAATAGGCAACCCAAGAGGGGGGGTGAATTGGGTTATTAAAAATTTCACAGTATTAAAATCAACACAATATTCAGAATTTTAATAAATAAAAAAAAATAGAATAATAATTGTAACGCCCTCAAAATAATAGCATTAAACCTATCAATATAGATATGCTGTGATATAAAAAGATCCACATTCTTCCATTCATCAGAATATTCTATTACAAATTGTATTACATGTTAACAACAAAAGCAATTGCCCTATGGGCTTACAGCTTTCCAAGTTAACACTTGGTTACAAAAAGAGAGCACTAGCTCGATTACACATTAAGCCCTTGGCTTGAATCTACATGTAATACATCGAAAGAAAGATAACAAAAAGTCTGCCCGCCTCTAGCCTCCCAAGCTATGTCCTTGGAGGTGGCATGCTACTTGTACCTGAAAATGATGTTCCCATATAGGGTGAGCCACAGCCCAGTAGGAATATACTAAACCAGTTATGAACATTGACTAAAAGATTAACAGTTGATAGATGGTCAACACTTTTACATCCTTTCATAACATATTATAATTCCAAGACATTCGAGTCTATGTTTCCTTTCGTTTTCCATTTCCATTTCTTTCACTTGTCAATTCGTAACCTTGGCTCAGAACCTGGCCAAACAATTCACATGAGACAGTAACTCATGCTAAACACTTTTCATTTCATCATGGATAAACATATTAGTTATATCAATACTTCCACAGATAAGCATATTAGCTATATCACACTTCAAAAGATAAGCATATGAGCTATATCCCCACTTCCAAAGACAAGCATATGAGCTCTGTCAATACATTACTAGATAAGCATATGAGCTCTATCTACGGAGTCCATCCCCTATCTTCTCGCAAACAACATCCGGTTTAGAGGTCCATCCCCTATCTTCTCCTAAACCGTGGAGTACATCCCCTATCTTCTCAAACACAACACAATGCATATAAACAATAATTATACACATCACATATCAATACATAAAGTTAATGTATTCTTTCCATCGTCATACTTAATGACACATTCCAATGATTAGTTTTAGTTTGCCTAATCATCATGCATTATCTACAACAATCAAGACTATTCTCCACTGATAGCCCAAAGCTGTTATTTCTAAACAGAAAATAATTGCACAAAATGGATAATAAATGAACATTTCGATTCGGTGAGTGATAAATAATTCAACTACACCCTTTATTCCCATATACTTCCAATCTCAACATTTCCATTTCAATTCCTCATTTCTCACAATTAATTATCCCAATTAATTAATCAATGTAATTAGGGCATTTTCCATAATTAACATTACAACCCTTAGGTTCCATTTTCATCAATGTTTCAACATTAATTCCACTTCTTCATGTTAAACATACATATAGGTTCATTATAAATAAAACCCCCAACTTTTGTAAAATTACACAATGGCCCAAAGTTTCTCAAAATTACACAACAACTTCCAACATATCAAAATGCTAAAATTTAAAGACAAAGCTCATAAAGAGGAGTAGGATATCCCTACCTCAAAGCTTGAGCTCAAAAGGAGATGAAGACCAAAACTCAACATGCTCTAAATCCAAACTTTTTCCGATTAAAACGAAGCCCAAGTCACCCTCTACCTCTTTAACAAAGCACTTAGGGTAGGAAATCACCTTAGGTAGATCAAATCTTAGAGAGAGAGTAAGTTTAGAGAGAGAGGCTCTCGGATTTTAGGGTTTGAAATCAAAAAGTGGATGAAAAAAGGTTTGAAATCCGCTGCTGCCTTGCTGATATAAACAGGCTCGCTCGAGCGAGCGACCAGACACAAAAACTGACCTCGCTCGAGCGAAGACACGCTCGCTCGAGCCAACAGTTCAAATCCTCCGATTTGCAATAAGCCGCTCGCTCGAGCGAAGGACCGCTCGCTCGAGCGAGGAACGAACCAGATCGCTCGAGCGAAGAAAAGCTCGCTCAAGCCAAGAAATGCAACTTTCAGATCTGGGCCAGACGCAATCGGTCGCTCGAGCGAAGCCACCCTGGCTCGAGCCACCAGACACAAAAATCTACCCTCGCTCGAGCGACCAAACCCTCGCTCGAGCGACCAACCAAAATTCTGGGCAGCAACACTTGGTTCCCAAACACAACCAACCTGTAACAAACATGCCCAACACATCCTATAACTCAAATACAAAGTAGGAAAGGATGTAAACAAGACAATACACAACTACCAACATCAACGGACACGTGTCCGGATCACTGTACAACAAGGGTAAACCCGGGATCACTATAATAATTATCAATATAAACGTAAAAGAGTTAGGGAGAGAAAATCAAACACTGCGATTTATAGTGGTTCGGCACGTCGGCCTACGTCCACTCCTCAAGGAACCTCCTTGAGAATTTCTTTACTATCAATTGAATAAATACACCACCAAGCTTGTGGATTTGGCACAGGACTTACTCTTATCTATTGAGCCTCACTCAACAATAAATGCCTTACCCTTACAAAATCTCTCACAAAAAATAAGGAATAAAAATGAGTGGTACTTAAACCCTCATTTACAATAATTCTCTCACAAAGAGTAGATATGAAAGTGTAAGAACAAAGGCTAGACTTAGATCTGAAAGTGAAAGAGCAGAATACAATTTGGAGCTCACAGAAAATTTTCTCTTCAAGTTGTTGTTTTTCTCCACATCCAACACTTCTATTTATACACAAAAATATACCTGTTGGACGCTCCTTGCTGACGTCATGGCTTACATAAGCACGCTCCTGACGTCATCGCTTACATAAGCACGCTCCTGATGTCATTGCTTACATAAGCACGCTCTTGATGTCATCGCTTACATAAGCACACTTCTTGATTTTAAATAGTCAGCAAATGATAAGAATTAAAGAGATAAAGATAAGACTGATTTTTTCTTTTTATTTTTTTTTTTCAAACATGGAGCCACCGTTTTTGTAGACAATTTAATACAAAGTTCACAACTTTCAAACAAACAAATAATGTTCTCCATCTTGCTTATAATATATATATATAACTCCATCTTTTTCTTCTTGTTTGATTATAATATGATATAATCAATGTAGTGTAAAAAATTTAATAGCGCACGTGATGTATTCTATTTATATTATATGCATTATATATATAATGTTCTAATCAAATATTTGCATACAGAAAAATCTCTTTAATAATATTTATGATGGATCTGAAAATATATGCACTCTTTAAAATATTGTATATGTTGTAGAGATTTTAAAAAATATATTCTACCACTACATTTGGATATATCACTTTTGTCAAAAGAAGACAACTCATTAATATCACATTTGTCAAGATAATATAACCAATCAATCATTTTTTGTCAAAATAATATAACTAATCGATTTGTCAAAAGATGAATAGTAATTAACCCTATTTTTCAAAAGAGAATAGTAAAGGTTTTTTAAAAATATAATATTTAACAAATATATATAATTTAAAAAAGATAATATTTTGTGTCAAATAATATATATTAAATAATATTTTAGACATCATCAAAATTAAATAATATGATTAACAACTTTATACTTCACTTTGTTCCTTGTTTAGTTTACATGGATTGCCATTTATTCTTGTGTTGTTCCTCCTTAGATTTCTTGAAGATCAAAGTGTAAATAGAGAAACCTTCTTTTATATTTATTATTGGGATAATTATACGTTTGGCCCCAAAGATATATGTTCATTACATTTTAGTCCCTAATTTTTTAATTGTTCCAGTTTAGTCCCCAAAGCATGCAATTCGTTATACTTTAAGACCTGATATCATCGCCGTTCAAAATCAGTAACGGGATGAAGGGTATTTTTAAATTTTACATGAAGCCATAACAAAATCACAATAACCAAATACAAATATGGTCTCAAAGTAAGCACTTTATAACATTATAGTTCCTAAACTATGTATTTTGTTTTATTTTAGCTTCCAAATATATACTTTCTTACATTTTCGTCATCGAACTTTTATTTTTGTTGATTTTTTAAATTACAAATCTGAATACTAAAATATAAAATAACGCATATTTTAAAGACCACTTGTATAATTAACCTTTATTCTTGGTATTGTTATCCTGCTTCATTTGTGTCTAATTATCAACAAACACAAATAGAGAAACCTTCCTTGTACTTGTGGCTAGCAAACTTATATTCTTATGGGAATCCATATATTTCTTTTGGGTTTTCATGGAGGGAACATTATAACATTCTTCTATGAACACATAGAAGCAAGCATTTATTCTTGTACTGTTCCTCTTCAGTGTTCTTGAAGATCAAAAAGTAAAATAGAGAAAGCTTCTGTAATAATGATTTATTCTTTGTATTGTTTCTAAGTTGTTTTCAGCTGCCCAGCATCGTCTTAATTTATCAACAAACGCTAATGCTTTGTTTGGTTCATTAAAATAAAATGCAATGATCATTCCATTATAGTGTTTATTTTGACGTTTGATTCACTAAAACATGATTAAAAATATATCACAAACGAAATCATCATTAATTACTATAACAGAATACTCATCCCACTACATTTCTATTTCATTCTAATTAACAAAACACTCCATAATAGTAATAGAGAAACTTTCCTTTTGCTTGTGAGTTGTGGCTAACAAAAAACTTCTTATATTCTTTTCTTGAAACCATGTTTTGAGTTTGATGGAGGGGACATTAACCATTCTTCAATGGAGGGTATTATATGGGTGGATGGAGACAGAATTTTAGTTCAGTAACCAAAAGTTTAGATTGCATTGTTTCTCCCCCTTAGATTAGGTTGTTGGGATGGGATGTAGATTTAGTTTATGATTTAAGGTCCCAAAATATTTAATTTCAACTTAGGGATTTTTCCAGTATAAAATCCTTACAGAAATGATCAATTTGGGATTGATGATGATTTAGTTAGAAGCAAAAATCTAGTGATATTATTTGTTCTGGATTTTGTGGAGGTCCCGTCTCATCTACATCATCATGTACTAAAAATCGAACACTAAATAAGCCCGTTCAGTTTTATTTTTAAAATATTCTTTATTGTTCTAAATTGTTGAACGAATCTGTGAGGAGAACTGAATAATGTTGAAGCTGTAATCAAAGTTGCTAACACCAGTTTCTGAGAGGGACAACGGACATTGATTGACGTTGTAACAGAGATACAGAGCTCTGGTAAAGCAGGTTTGGATGTTATTCGAAGAAATGTTTTCTTTCTTTCTAATCAATTGTTTTGGCAACTCAGCTAAAAGCCATTTTTTTTGCTTTTTGGCTGTTTTGGATCACATTACCTCTATTCTTTTTTACACATTTTTTCAAAAAAAACTAAAAAAAGCCAAAAAAAATCAGTTTTTAACATACTTCCCAAAACAAGATGATTGTAAATTTCAAACCCAAAAATCATGCTTAAGATTTTTGCTCCGAAAATCAATTAAAAGTTACTAAATAATGTTCATCTATGACATTAAAATATTATAGGAGAAGTCTTTCATCAAGTGAGCAGTTGAGTAGCATGAAAATTAATTTTAAAGTTGGTACTTTTATGTAAATGAACTTTGAAATATACACCTTGCAATTTGGTTGGAATCAACACTGAGATTCACTTCCAAATGTATTTTATTATCATTCCATTAAATTTGAAACTGATTTTTTTTTTTTACTTTGAATACTTTAGGAATGACATTGCCAAAATAAAATTTTTAAAGACAAAGTGATACAGAATGCATACTTTAGCTTCCTTTGTGTCTATTATCAAGAAACACTAATGGAGAAACCTTGCTTGTGCTTGTGACTTACAAACTTCTTATATTCTTAAGGAACCCATATATTTCTTTTGAGTTTTCATGGAGGGAACATTATATCATTCTTCTATGAACACATAGAAGCAAGCATTTATTCTTTGTATTGTTTCTAAGTTGTATTCAACTTCTTGTGCCATCTTAATTATAAACAAACACTAATGCTCTGTTTGGTTCATTAAAACAGAATACAATGATTATTCCATTATAATGTTTATTTTTACATTTGATTCACTAAAAAATGATGAAAAATAAATGTAGAACAATGGAATCATCATTCATCATTATAAGGGAATACTCATTCCACTAAATTTCTATTTCATTCCAATTAACCTAACACTCCATAATAGTTTTTTCTTGGCTAACAAACTTCTTATTTTCTTTTTATTGAAACCATGTCTTTGAGTTTGGAGGGGCAAGTAACCATTCTCCTGATGGAGTGGATTATATATATGGGTGGATGGAGACATAATTTTGATGTTACCTAGAAATTTAGAACTATATATGAATGTAAAGGTACTTGAAAATTGAACGAAAGAGAGTGATAATTTAAATGAAAAGATAGTTCCAAATAATATAAACATAAAAACCGGAAAGAAAAAAAAAAGAAGAGATAATGCATAGAGGAGAACACATGAGGCAATAGGTTTCAACTTAATCGAATCAATTACACTCCTAACAAACACTACTTTGAAGCATAATTAGGGCATACAATAATGCTACTCGCACCAAAATAGATCATTGAATTGAACACAGAATTTTATGTGGCCTAAAACATCAGAGGAGGTAGTTGCATCATTCATATGCTGGATATAATAAAAACAACACTGTTACCATTACTGCAATTTTCAATCACTGAAATCACCAATATAAAGCAAAATGTTTGTATCTATAGATGCTATTTAAAATTTCGGTGTCCCTCATTTCTTCCCTTTCACCAACAGCACGGAATTTTAAATTTTAAAGCTAGTACCTTTACGTAAATGAACTCTGAAATATACACCTTGCAATTTGGTTGGAATCAACATTGAGATTCACTTTTGGATGTATTTTAATATCATTTCATTAAATTTGAAACTGAATAAATTTGACTCAAATTGAAAATTTTAGGAACGAAATTGACAAAATAATTTTTTTGAAGACCAAGTGACACATGATACATATTTTAGAGACCATAGATATAATTTTTTCAGCATCAACATAAATTTAGATATAGATATGAATAAATAAAGAGATGGAATGGGCAACGCATGAGGTGGCCAAAGTATGCCCAAACTGCCAGGTCATATGATATTAGGAAAATAATTCTTTCCTAAAAATACAGTAGTCAATAAAGGTTCAGTGATAACCTAAACCTGGTTGCTACATTCTTATGCAAAACATTAGCTCTATATTACATACTGAAGAATAAAAAAAAAATTGAAAGAAAAGAACAAAAACAAAATTTGGATTAGAGATACAACAAGAAGGAATGTATGATCATAATCATTAGTTTGTTTAAATTAAAGTTATGTGGTTGTGGCTATCATGAAATAAGTTTTGATGACAGAAATCCAATACACTGTCTTAGACCATCTCCAACGGAGAACCAAACCCAACATCAAATTCAAAATTTGATGAAAAACCCCCTTTTTGGAGCTCCAACCGTTGCACCAAATCGATATCAAATCGAGAATTCAGCAAATCTTTCACCAAACTGAGTACAGTCGAAGCATTTCACCAAAATACTGTTACTGACCGTTGGGATGAGAGAACCGGGCGACCATCCGGGTGACCAACCGGTTGACCAACCGGTCGCCCCGGAAAAAAGTTCAGACAGTTCACTAAACGGTTCAAACCAGTCAAAAAAAAAAAAAAAAATTTTTTTTTGCCTAGGTGGTCGACCACCCGGTCGACCGGCCGGTTGACCACCCGGTCGACCACCCAGAAGTTCAAAAAGTCCAGAAACAAAGGGTCAAACCGGTTAAAAAAAAAAAAAAAAAAATTTTTTTGGCCTTTACCGGTTGACCGGCCGGTCGACCGGCCGGTCAACCAACCGGTTGCCCGACGCAAATTTGGTGAAACGAATTTGATGTGAACCGTTGGAGCGCGAAGTATCAAATCAAGGAAATCGCCCATTTTTGACTCAAATCTGATGAAACATTTGCTGAACCGTTGGAGATGCTCTTAGCAAACAACAATAAAACACAATAAATAAAAAAACGTAATAAACATGTCCATGTTGGCAGAGATGACACTTTTTGTCTGTTTGTTTTTGTTTTTTGCAATCCGAAAGGAAATAAAAATCATAAGGTGATTGGCAGCTTGGAGTATTTGAATTGTGGTTGCCTCTGCAATTGAATTTCCTTCCACGATAAGTGCGGGCAACAAAAGACCTAACAACTACAAATGTATACTAAGGCCAAGTTTGGGAAGACTAAATAAGTGTACTTTTTGACTTTTATTGTATTATGTGTAGAAAAAATAGAGAGGAGATGTTGATTGATGTGACTCAAAAATGATAAAAAGATGGAATAAGTGCACTTATTTTGTTTAGTCAAACTTGGCCTAAATGTAAGGAGGTGCAATATATCAATGAACAATATGAGTACTAAATGTACAGGTGACTTGGACTTATTTTGTTTTGATAAAAAAAAAATATATATATTTTTTGTGATTTTGACCTTAAAAATGGTGATAGTAGTTTTGATAGTGGTGTAGATGGTGGGAAAGTGAGCGAAGGTGTGGCGGTGGCGGTGGCGGTGGCGGTGGCGGTGATAGAAATAGTGACATTGATAGTATGGATAGTAAGGGGTGATAAGACTGGTCAAACTTTCAATAAAGCCTAAAATAAAACAATTTCGTTACGTAGCTCGAAAAACGGAGCTCGAATGGCTGAATGGGTTGGCAAGGCTTCTTTTTGTCTTTCGTCCAGTGGCCCACACCGGTGTGAAACCACGCGTTTGATTTCCAAAAAAAAATAGAAGAAGAGAGAGGATGACGAAACTGTTGTGGGCGACCTCGCAAAATTGGCCGATCTGTGTGCCGCCGCTAACCACCGACCTGGGTGCTGCTGCTGACCATCGACCTGGGTGACACCGACCACCACCAAAATTCTCCCTTTGTTGTTCACTATCCATGAATCGCCGATCGCCGTCCGTGAATCGCCTTTCGCCATCGATTACTCTGTGTTTGTCTTCAACTCCTTGCATGGGTGTGTGTTTCTCTTCAACCCCTTACCCTCTTCTGTAATATGTATGTATTTATATATATATATGCCTATGAAATGTTCGAATATAAGCCCCTCTATTTTCTGCTCGCAAGGTGTTCGATGATTTGCTTGTGTTGAAATGATGGAGTAATGATCTAGGATAGTTAATGTTTATATGCATTTTTTACTTATATCATGGAAATTTGTGGGAGAAATCTTGAAATTTTAGATGATATACCAAATTTGTGATGATATACTATGATTTGGAGGTGGAAAATCGGCCTCTTTTGAGATCTGATTTATTCTTGGCATTTTGGATTGTGATCCCTTTGGAAGAATAGAGTGTAGGAGTTGAGCCTTGCTGGTTTTTCTTTGATAATAGTTTCACGACTAGGGAAAACCAGAGTTAGGTTGTTGTAATTCATTTTTTTGGTAGTTTTTAGCCACTTATGCTGGAATTTCTCTGAAATATGTTAAGATATACTTGGTGTTTCCTTTAAAGTTGAAGCATTTAGGCTTGGTGATTCTCAAAATCTAGAATGTAGGAGATATTGCTATGGAACTTACTTCATATACATATACATTTGTGTTTATCCCTACAAATCACAGAACACGTGCTTATGTTTTTTTTTGTTTTTTGTTTTTTGTTTTTTGTTTCTGTTTTTTTTCCTTTTCCTTTTCCTTTTTGTGGTTATGCTTGTTGTAATGCTAAAACTTGATCAGTTAATTTCTATGAAAAGAATTCACAGTTCTTTTAGCAACATATGCTTCTTTACTGGATCTAGCCCCATCTGGTAACATAGGCTGCTTTACTGGATCTGGCAACATAGCAACATAGGTTTGTTACAAAACACTCTTGCTATTTCTCTTGGTGATCTAATTGCTTCCATAGTAGATCTTTTGGGTGTAAATTCACATCTGTTTTCTCTTGTACTCACCATATTATATCTCTTGTGATCTTTTTGAACAACAATTTTTGAGTAATGTAATGGAGTCTCTCTAAAGCAGTTTTTGATCAATGAATCTAAAGGATTTGGCAAAAATGAAACCTTATTCAGGGATTTGATCATCCTAGAATAAGAATTAGAAATTAGAATCCTTTTATAACTTTCATATCATTCTAAGCACATTGCAAAGAATAGATTTTCTCATTTTCAACTAAAGATTTTTGAGTCTTGTAATGGAGTGTGTAGATATATTTAGATTAAGCAGTTTTTGATCAATAAAACCCTTTCTGTGAGCTAGCATTTCTGTATGCCTTAGATTGAGCTTCGGCAGTTACATATGTGTGTACTATTGATATGCTCTACGAGTGTAAGCTTGATTGTAGATAAAGGTTTGGACTTACACATATATAGAATTGTATACTCTTTCTCAATTTCTCTTTCTTAATTTCTATTTCAGTTTGAAGCTACAATGGACATTGATTCAAACAATACTTCATTAAATGGGAGTGAGGAAGTTGAAGAATCGGAGAACAATCCTTCATTAAATGAGAGTGGTGAAGTTGAAGATACTAAGAAGGGGATGTGTTTTACCTCAAAGAAAGAAGTGTACGCGTTTTACCTCAAAGCAAGAAGTGTACGCGTTTTATGCAAAATATGGGAAACAGCTTGGATTTGCTATGACTTATAGAACACAAAATATTGGAGATGATGGAGAAGTAAAATACTTTGGAATTGAATGTACTCAGGCGCGAAAGAGAACAAAAGATCATTAGTAAATCCCCTGAAACCATCTTTGTTATAAAAAATGGGTAAAATACATTTTGCACCCCTGCACTTTACACAAAATCTTACTTTAGTCCCTACACATCAAATTGTGACACTTAACCCCCTACACTTTTGATCAAGTGTCACATTGGCCCTTCTGTTAATAGTGAGGCTAATAGAAGTTATCCTTTAGGGAGCTAAGTGTCACAATTTTGATGTGTAGAGACGAAAGTGAGATTTTGTGTAAAGTGCAGGGGTGCAAAGTGTAATTTATTCTCACATGTTTTTCATGTGACTAACCTCTGTTAATAATGAGGCTAACAGAAGGGCCAAAGTGACATTTGACCAAAAGTGCAGGGGGTTAAGTGTCACAATTTGATGTGTAGGAGGGGTCAAAGTGGGATTTGATGTAAAGTGCAGGGGTGCAAAGTGTAATTTACCCATCAAAAATTGAATGTAATGCAAGGGTAAGAGCTACTCTACAAAATGATGATATATATAAGTTAACCACAGTTGTGTTTGAGCATACTCATGACTTGATTCCTAGTTTTGGGTTTACCTCAGATTGTTCTGGTAGGTAATGAGGAGTTTTCGGCGTCGTTAGTGTATGAGAGGCATCGCGCATTCGGTAGGTGAGGAGTTTTTTGTTGTCGTTTGCCGTTTGCCAGTCGACACCGATAGGTGAAGAGCTTCTCTACGCTTTCAAAGAGATTAGAGGTTTCAGAGAGTAGAGAGGGAGGTTTCACAGAGGGATGAGGGATGAGAGGATACGAGAGGGATGAAGGATGAGAGGATTTTGAAGAGATGAAGACAATGAATGTTTTTTGGAGTATGAGAAAGAGAGATAATAGACATTGCACATGAGTTCAAAAGGTGAGATAGCCTGGCAAAATATTCAGGCCATTCGAGCTCATTATTTTTGAGCTACAAATCATTTTTCAGCAAACATATCTATGACATTAAATTAAAGGAAAAATTACAATAAAAAAAAAATTTCAAAATTTGATCATTGTAACCAAATAAATTTTTTATTTTTTATTTTATTAATTTAAACCCTAAACTTGTTAAACAGTGAGGCAATTTTCGTTAAGTAAAACTGAAAAAAAAAAAAATTTGATACGTTAATCATTAAACTCAATGTAAGTGTATACAAAATGTTAAAATATATATTTTTTTGTTGATTTTAATGATTAAAATATATTTTTTTTTTCTTTTCTCATTTTTACTTAGTTGAAATAGGCAGATAATTTATATGGAAAGCAAATTAAAAATTTAGGATTTAAATTGATAAAATTAAAAATCAAGATTTGTTTGATTACAAGGGTAAAAATGATTTTTTATTTATTTATAATTTTCCCTAAATTAAAATATGCTGAGAGAAAGAAACACTTCATCAAGTGAGTGATTGAGGGAAGTTTGAGAACTAATTAACATAGTCAAAAGTCACTATAAAAAAGTTATTTTCTCTATTTTTTGTATATTTTCTTTTTTTGTAAAAAATTAAAAAATCAACTAAAATAACTAATTCTCAAAATAATCCTAAGGCTAAGTTTGATTAGGATGAAATGATGAAAAATTAAGGAAATAAATAGAATTTTTTTTTTCCTGAATTTGTTAACATGAAAGTAGTGAAATTAATTGAGAAAATATAAGAAAATTTAGATTTGTTATAAAAATAGTTATTTATAATAAAAATTCTTGTTTTCTTGTAAAATTTTCATCCTAATTAAATGCATACAAAAAATTTATTTTATTATTTTTATTTTCCTTTTCTTTTCTTTCACTTCACTTTCTGTCATTTTATTTTTAATTATTTATTTATTTCTAATCAAACGAAACCTAAGTAGCATGATAATTTATTTTAAAACGTGGTTTTTTTTTTATGTAAATTTACTGAATAAAAGGCATTTTTAGCTCCTAAAATATGCATTATTTGTTATTTTAGTACCTTAAATTTTAATTTTATCATTTTAATTATCAAAATTGTCAATGTAAGAAGTAAAATGATAAAATTAAAACATAAAAGATTAAATGACAAATAACTCATACTAAAAGCTTTTTTAACATTGTATTTAGCCTCCATTTGGGAAGTGGGTTGGCTTTTTGACTTTTTGGCTTTTTTGACTATTTTAGCCTGGGCTAAAAAGTTTGGTTTGGGAATGGCTTTTTGGCTTTTTTGATTTTTTTGTAAGAGAATAGTGTAATGATTATGAGTTGGATGTGATGTTTTGTTTTTTGTGACTAAAATAACCTATTTTGTCTTTTGTGGCTAAAATAGCCAAAAAAACCTAGAAAAACTCTTCCCAAACGGACCTTTGAGAAATTTTGAGATGAATTTAAAAAAAAGAAAAGAAAAAAAATGTAAAATTAAATAAAACATAAATATATTTTATTAACATTTTATTTATTTTATTTTTTCAAATCCTTGCTCAAATTCCAAACAATCCCGACATAAATCTACTCTTTTTAACTCTGAAATAAATAAACACAACAATTCAGTTGGACGCAAACCTATTCAACTTTGAGATTCGTTTTTATCTTCACTAACTCTTTCGTTTTCCACCTTCCGATTGAAATATTCGTCAAGACCACCGATATCAGTAATAGAATTTTAAATTTCGTTGCGGGAACGGAGCGCGACATGAGGGATATGCTCGACGATCCAGTAGTCTTTTCCTTGGTTGGGTTTGGGTTCCATTCTATCTATGAATTCTTCTGGCATACTAACAAACTGGAGAGTTTTGAGGTTTCTGAGGTGGTGGATGCCAGAGGGTACCTCCTTTAGTTGCGGGCTAGGCTCAATCGTTAGATCTTCAAGAAGAGGTAATGCTCCTTCCTCTATTATCACTGAATTCAATCCCTTGAACCCTACGAGAGTTAGTTGCTCAAGTTTTTGAAACCTTCCCACCTCAAAATACAATTGTTTCCCATCATATGCATCCCAAAGAACAAGACGTACTAAACTAGGCAAGACTTGAAGAGCTTTTAGTGGATCATTCTTGGTCAAACCTGAACCCACTAGAGATAATCCGACTAGATTTTGAAGTTTGGGGATCCAGTCGGGCAACTTCTCTAAACGTCCAGCCAAGTAGAGACGTTGAAGATATTGAGGTGGAGATGATGATATATACTGTAAATCCAGTATCTCATCATCACTTGAGGCCCATACTCTCAAACGTTGAAGGTATTTCATCTTCTCAATGGCTGCACATAGTACCCTCCCATGTTCTCTTTTCAATTTCGTAATTCCCAACTTCCTTAGCTGCCTCAATTTCTCAAGCTCTTTAATTAGGCCATCATTTGTCTCCACATACCACAAATTTTGCAGCTCCTCTAAACCTCCAATCCCTCCCTGTATCTTCACTCCTATATATTCAGATTCATCGTTATAAGAATAGGCAAGAAGATGTCGCAGCTTACGGAGCCTACTGATATCAAATGGGAGCTCTCTCACGAGGGAATTTTTCAGATCCAAAGTCTGTAGGTTTTGCAACTTGCCTATGGACTTTGGTATTATCTCCACTCGTGTCCTCCTTATGCCTAAGTATCTCAAAAGAAATAGATTTCCCACGTCTTCATGAAGTTGATCCAAAGGAGCATTCTCAAGATCCAGTACTTTCAAAAGCTTGAAATTTGCAGCTAGTGTGCCCAATAAGGGCTTCTTTGGCAGCCCTCCCACTTGAAAAAGAAAAACAGAACAAACTGGAGATTTACCAATGCTTTCCATAACCTTATCCATGTTGCAATAACGCATATGCATAGATAGCCGGCGAGTTGTGTCATTGAAACTTGAATTCTCTTCCAAAATTTGATAGAAACTAAACTCCTCAGACATTGAAAGAATAATCTCACGCACTACATCATGTACCTGACACTCTTCAACACTTCCATCAAATTTTGTTGTTGACACTAGAACTAAGCGTCTATGGATCAGCTCAATCAAGTATTCTTCTGCAACTTCTTCCATTGTTTTTCCTTTCTGCTTTTCAATGAAACCCTCAGCTATCCATAGCCGAATTAGTCTTCCACAACTGATGGAGTAGTCCTCTGGCATTATGCCAAAGTACAAGAAACAAGATTTGAGGTAGTGAGGCAGATCATTATAACTTAACAACAAAATTTTTCTAATGCTTGTAAGATTAGGATTCCTTTCCAATTCAGAGTGCATGCTACCATAGAATTTTTGCCATTCAGATATACCCTTGTTTTTGGTGGACAAGAGACCACCTATAGCTGCAATTGCAAGTGGCAAACCTTGACACTTTCTAACAATTGCATGTGATACTTCCTCCAACTCAGGGGGACAATGACCCTCAAAGTCCAGTTGGAAGGCTTTCTTGCAAAAGAGTTCCCAAGCCTTGTCTTCGGATAGGGCTTCAAGCTCGTGGACATGATCCATTGAAGTTTCTTTGCAAAATCTAGCAACCTGTTCACTACGTGTGGTGATGATTACCCGACTGCCGTCACTATTTTGGGGTAAAGCATGTCTTATGGATCCCCAAAAATCAGTTTCCCATACATCATCAAACACAATGATGTACCTCTTTTCGGATAAATATCCTCTTAACTTGACAATGAGTGACTCAATTCCCTCATCAGGTAGAACATAAATTCCTGATAGCTGCTTTATCATTGTTTTGAGGAGCTCCTCTGGTTTGTATGATTGAGAGACAGTGATCCACGCTTTACAATTGAAGTGTGCAACCACTTCTTGGCTGTCATAAACTTTCTTGGCAAGAGTGGTCTTGCCAATTCCACCCATGCCAACCACCGAGATCACTGCTCGTTGTGATTGATTTTGGTCAACCAATTTGCTTATTAGTTCATATTTGGGAGATTCAATGCCAACGACTTCGTCGTCCCCTATGAAAAGGGAAGCCAATCGAGGGTCACGCCACATGTTGTCCTTGTTGTTGCTGCTGCTATGTTCTGACGAAGTACTAGTACTGAATCCATATCGATCAGCGCCTTCCTTGATCTCACGGATTGTAGTTTTGATGTCTTGGATCTGAGAAGCTATCTCATGTCGTGGCTTTAGCTTAGTGATTGTCCGAGTGACTTTATGCAAGGAACCGAATAGTCCAGGTTGTTTTGGCAAGACCAAGAGAATGTGTTCATCGATAACATCTTGTATCCGATAAGCAACTTGCCTTACTTGTTTCACCCATATTTTCACACCTTCATCTCCAGTTTCTGCTCTTGATTCTGCATCTTTTAAGAATGAGTGTATGCGCTCCAATTCAAATTTGATACTGACCATTTCCTTGCGAACACCCCTCAACAACTCTACTTCACCGGCTAACAATGGTCCCAAATATTGAATAACAGAGATCACTGCTCTTTCTGCCATTAGTTCTCCCTGCACTGAACACATCATAACTATTAGTTCTTATTATGCTTCAGGTGGGATTGTGTCCATGTAGAAAGGAAGTTAGTTAGATGATGATGATGGTGAAGTTTCAATTCAGTGCATGGCTCTGTTTATTAGTTTATGAGAGAGGTGGTGAACTTTAGTCATGAAGAAATTAATTATTTTGGATGCATTTTCCTCCAAAAGGTTAGATAAAAGAATAGATTTGATTCACATTTTAGGTCTTGCAATAAATAAATAAAACAAACCTTTTATTATAATAGTATTTTTAGTTTTTAATTATTTTCAAATTATAGACTGGCCCCTACAGATTTTGTAAAAAAAATAAGTGACTATCCCCTCTAGGTTTTATTTTTAAAAAAATAAAAATAAGTGAACACAACAATGATTGATGGTAACATATATATTTTTGAGTGTAAAAGAGATACAACATCATTTTTCATCCTTAGATCATGCCTGAATCATGAATATGAGTAGGAATCTATGAAAGAAAAGAAAAGAGACACCGAAATCATCAATTTGAATAAGAATTTCATGGATTTCAATAAAGATTAATAGAGGAAAAAGTATGCAATTGATTTTGGGCAATAGAACCAAAGTGAAGATTTCAGATTCTCTTTTCTCCTCTCCCTGTTTTGTATTATAGCAGTGCTTTTGTAATTCATTTGTTATATATACTGCTTGATTTAAGTAGAATCTTCATGTTTGTCTGTGATTTTTGTCTTTGTGGATTTAGAAAAGGCTAACATTCAAGATGTGAGACTCTGATCAAGGAAATATTATTGTTGTCATAGCTAGAATTCTCAAATATATTAATATTATAGAGCTAAAAATGATGAGAAAAATATATAGATATGTGTTTGTAGAACATACCTGCAGATTGATGTGCAACTCTAAAAAATGATATCAAAGTTCCAAATTCTTGGCACTGCCTGCTTCGATGGTTTGTCAGGTTTCAACAAAAAATTTCGACTCTTTGACTTACAGACTTTAGCCCCTGAGATTTGAATCATATCCAAAGCATATACCATTTTTAGCTCTATGATTCATCAGAATACAACCTCCACCAGCTGTACCTGAATAGATGGCTTGTGGACTTATTCTTGTGGTATGTATGTATATCTCCCTCGATCACTATTTAATTCCAGCTGTACAAGTCTCCTTTTCACAACTTTTATATATATATATAAGCATATACCATGTTTAGCTCTATGATTCATTAGAATACAACCTGCACCAGCTGTACCTGAATAGATGGCTTGTGGACTTATTCTCGTGGTATGTATATATATCTCCCTCAATCACTATTTAATTCCAGCTGTATAAGTCTCCTTTTCACAACTTTTATATATATATATATATAATATAATATAATACAAGGTGGTTTATTCGAGGAAGTTTTGTGGCTCTTTGATCTCTCTTTCCTTTGAAAATGAAGTTTTAGTGAATATATTAGGAAAGAGCCTAAGTACATTTAATCCATCTCAAAGAAATTACTTTCATTCCAAATAACTTAATATGGTGGCTTTGCCTCAATTGAAAATTCAATTTCACACATATTTTTAAACAATTCACTTCTGAAGGCATTATTGAATGATTTATTAAAACATAAGTTCTTATTTGGCCTTCATTTTTCTTTTCATTTTTTTTTTCTTTCTAATCAGTTAAAAAAAAGAAGTAATATTTTATTAATAATGATGAAACATTACAAAGGGGGAGAGAAAAGGAAACTGAAGTAGGATAACCCCACCAACAATAAGACTATACAAAGCATTTGTAAACTGCAAAAGAAATCCAAACAGAAAAGCAGAAAGTTGCAAGTTGGCAACACCAAGCTCTCTGCCATTTTAGTTTCAAGAATCATGAAAACATAAAAATAAAAATAAAAATCCACTCTAATGGAGAGATCACCTCATTTCAGATCAAACTACTCTCTACCTTAATACCCATACCAAGAAACAACCCATGAGGCTATCTGCATTAAGACAAAAATAAAAATAAAAAGGACCTAAATTTAATATTAGCATATGACTGACAAATTCTTATTTCTGTCCAAATCCAAACCCAATAATTGTCTCACTTCCCTGAAAATGAATTTGTTCACACACTTTTTAATGTATGAACAATACACAAAATTTGATTGATTTTGCATCTTCTAAGAAAGATTGTATGCGCTCCAATTCAGCTTTGATACTGACAATTCCTTGTGGACACTCCTCAATAACTCTACTTCATGGGCCAACAATGGTACCAAATATTGAATAACAGGGCTCACTGCTCTTTCTGCCATTGCTTCTCCCTGCACTGCATTGAACACATCATCACAATTAGTTCCAATTATGCTTAGTGGTGGCTGTGTGTGTGTCCATGTAGAAAGAAAGTTAGATGAATGTAGATAGAGGAGAAAAAAATTCAAAATTTACAGTGAAAACTTAGGCAGTTACATAGGACAATTTGGACATGAAAAAATGCGTGACACTGTCACACAGGTGTTATGCATTACGTTTAAATATTTGGATGGTATAATGATTGAGGAAAACTGTTAACAGTTTTGGACAGTTTGATAAATGAAAAAAGAATATTATTTAACAGATTGGATGTGACCCTGATAGAAAGGGTAATATTGAAAAAATAAAAATAAAAATTGACAATGTTTATACCAATTCAAGTCTATGATTTATTTAATAAAATAGATAAATATAGATAGCATTCTGTTTCAAGTGGAATTTCAGTTTCAGTTGGGAGTGACTAGGTTCTAGTTGGACAAATGGATGGGCGATGCTCCATTAAAAGAGCTGTACAGTACTGTAGGCTGTATAGTCTGTCTCTTAATAAGTTTGGAAGTATTTCTGACTTTGATGGAGTTTGACTCAAGTTATTCAAGGGATTTTCACTTCGGTGGTGAGACTCGTGAGGACAAAAACATTATTGTGACTTTCATTCTAGCAAGGAGTTCTTGTTCAAATCTCTTATTGAGGCCACTGAAAAAAATTCTTCATGGTGGTAGAGACAGTTTCTTCTGTAGGGTGCGGTACGGCACAGCTCCTTGCAAAGTTCATATTTTCTGTTGAAATTCAAGAATTTAGCTATGCATATTTGGATTACCCTTCCAATGGCAGTGTTGTGGACAGTTTGGCCGGTTCAGAATGATTTTTGAGCCAGATTGGAACCAAGTGGTTGATATTGTTAAATTTTGGATAATTCGGTTAATGATTTTATTTTTCCATTAAGATGGGATAAAAAGCTGGTAGTGCAGGAAACTGAGGCGTTGAGGCTTCAGCTAAGTAGATTGGACCAGCTGTGCAATGTCTTCACTCTGTTTGCTGGTTTTTGTTTGTGCTAATCCTTCTTTGTTTGGTTATTTGGGTTGGATGCTGTGCCTCTGAATAGGTGTTGCTGCTGCTGCTGCTGTTCAGCTAAGTGGCTGTTATTTGGGTTTGTCTAAGTCGGTATCTTGGTAACTTAGAGGTGTTTGATTGCGGTTCTGTCTTGCAGCTTGGGATTTTCTTTTGGTTTGTGCCAACCTTGTTTGGGATAGGCCCTTTAGCCTTGAAGGTGTTTTTTTTTTTTTTTTTTTGGATGTAATTTGTTTATAAAGTTAATAAAAGTTTAATCCTTTTGCTGATTAAAAAAAAAGAGTAAATTACACTTTCTCCTGAGATTTATGACAACTTCAAATACCTCCCCTGAGGTTTCTAAAATGACACTCCCCTACCCTGTCAGATTTTTCAGCCTAACATACTGTCAACCAAGAATGGTATTTTACTATTTTACCCTTATCTTTGACTTAAAATATCTTGGTACAAAAGAGCCTTAACCCAAAGATCATTGTTGTAACCCAAGATAAATTGATTTTTCTGCCCAAAAAAAATCCACCCCCATTTCCATTAACAGTTTCTTGCTGATCACCACTTCAACAATGCCAATCATCACTAAATGAATCGTTGATAACCACTGTCACACAAAACCCAAATCCACACCATAATAACACTGAGCCTATTGTTATCATACCTCCAACTCACGAGTCATTCTCTTTTCTACAATACGAGACCTATCACCATGCAAATCTACCACTTTCATTCTATTGCTTTAGTAACACATTTTTTTTTTTTTTTAATCTTTTTTAAATTTTTTTTTTAAGGTTGAAAGCATGTATATGAATCTCAAATTTGTTATTGATTGCATTAATGATGGCTTTGCATTCAGTTGAACACCTTTGTTTTTGCCTGCCATTACTTGATCTATATATACATATATGTACTTTTTGCACTTAGAATATGGATATACACACATATACATAGTAGAAAGAGAAAGTGGGAGTTTTATAGAAAAATTTATAGAGATAAAAGGAGTTGTTGTAAGATGGTTGGTTCATGAAAAGTGATGCAGATTAGAATTTACAAATGATGTATTTATTTTAATATTTTAGTGTTTAATTATAATTATTATTTAACGTTAAAATATTTAATTTTATATTTATTTAGGTTGCCTATTTAGCTTATTTTTTTGTTTGACAAGAATTTATATTTTTCTTTTTAAATATTCTTGACTTGCAAGAATATATATATTTTCCTTTTTAAATTTTCTTGACTAGCAAGACTTATTTTAGTATAAATAAAGATATAAACCATAGGGCAAGAGAAGTTGAAGTTGATATTGATATTTGATTAATGAAAATTGAGAGTTTTTTCAAAATTGTGTGTTTAGTTTCAATTTTTTGAATTCAATTTTTTGAAAATTGAGTTTTTTATTTTTTGTATTTTTTTTGTTTTCGGTGAATATTTTTAAAGTTTTTGTCACGACCCCAACCCGCCCCTAGTAGGATGGTGCCGTGATGGCTAATAATCCACAATTACCGAAGGCCAACTTACTAAAAAAAAACAAGGACAATCAGAGTATAATGTACGGGGCTTACAAATGCGGAAGCAATAAATCAAATACAAGTGGTCCATAAGAGCTTGTGCGTAGATCAAATGAGACATCATGTACCATATGGTTTACATCCAGTCCACAAATAACAAAATACAAATTTACAACTTGATCAAAAGGCTTCTCGGCCGACAAGGACAAAATACAGCAATTACAAGCCAAGAAGCATGATTTTCAAGAGTTGCCGACGTAAATACAAAAATGCCGACATAAAGACAAAACAGCCGATGTAAGCACAAAACTGCCGACGTAAAACAAGTCAGGCCGAGATGTCAAGAGTCCAAAACAAGCTTTGCAAAATAGAACTAGGCGTCGCCGCCGTCCTGCTCATCACCTACATATATATAGAGAGGGTGAGTTTGACAACTCAGTGAATGGTACAAGTAATAAAGGTTTTGCATGAATATAGCCGAAATCCTTCAAAGCAAAACAAACATTCTAAACCATACGAATATTAGCCGAGGTCCTTCCAAACCAGACACATCAAAACTTTACCGAAACAAGGGATGAACCGTATTCATCTAACAGGTCTTACAAAACTCAAAGGATGCTTACCAACATCGGCGAAGCACAAATCAAGATTTACCAAGTCAAGGGATGAACCGTATTCATCAATCAAGTCTTACAATATCGAGGGATGCTTATTAACATCGGCAACAAGGGACTGTACGATCCGTAATCGATTTATCAAGGGTACTGCGAAAGTTTAAAGTCCTCCAGCACAAGGGACTTGTGTTACTTAGGCCCGTAGCCCTTTTTAACACGATAGCTTTTCAAGTAAGGACCATATCCTTTTTAACATGCGAAACTTGTGTCACTTAGGCCCGTAGCCCTTTTTGACAAGGTGGTGCTGCGAAAGTTTAGAGTCCTCCAGCCAAGGGACTTTCATACTTGGTACTGCAAAAGTTTATAGTCCTCCAGTACAAGGGACTTTTACACTTAGTGCTGCGAAAGTTTATAGTCCTCCAGCCAAGGGACTTTCATTCTTGGTATTGCAAAAGTTTATAGTCCTCCAGTACAAGGGACTTTTACTGATAACATCAAAACAAGGCTTATACTTGATACATCGGAACGGCTAATCATTCATGCTCATCAAATACTTTTATCAAAACAAGGCAAGACAAAGTTTATCCAAAACAGTATAACATAGCTTTATTAAAAGCACCACTCACCTAGATCTTCTCGGTGAGGCTCACAGCAAGGATCAAGGTCCTGACAAATCACATGACAAATCACATTTCAAAACGAGTTTCACATATACGCAATAATCTCGGCACTCCCACCGGATCCAAATCAATAACTAAGCAAAACATGCTGAATGTCAAGACACTACTTTCCATCTCTTGGAACACACTGGGTATCACCCAGGTCTAGCCGAGGTCCCACACCTCCTCGCCGAGGTGCGGTCCTGAGGCCACATACAAAACAAAGTCGGGAAAAATCTGGGTTTCCCCCTTGAAGAATGCAAGGAACGAAATCATCAAGAACATCAAGAACATGCATGCTAAAATCATAACTCGGTTATTCAAAACTGAGATTTCAGGCTAAGAATTCAAAAACATGGACTTGGGTATCCATACAAGAAGACCATGCAAGAACAAACACAAAAACATGGTTCTTGCCTCAAGCTTTCGGATCAAAACAAGGTTTTTCTCTCAAGAACACATGAACATCATTTCACTCATTCAAGAACCAACTTCAACACAATGCATGGCGTGCAAAACAAACCCAATCATGCAATGCAGCTCGGTAAACAATAAGAACAAACAGAGGAGAGCAAGAATCAAACCTCAAAACTCGAATCCAACGGTTCGATCCTTGAAGATCAAGCTCGGAACTCTACTCTCTCTCTAAAACTCTTCCTTCTCCCTTGAGAGCTTCTCTCTCTAAAAACAAAGATTTGAGACAAAATGATTTGTCTCTAAGGCTGTCTGCTGCCTTAAGCTTCAGCTCGGACACGTGGCGTCACCGGGTTGGCTTAACTCAAAAGGTGACTGATTGATAAGACAAGTCACTGACAAAGCGTTCTCGACAAGCTAAGGCAAGGCGCGTCGGCAATCAAAGACATCGGCTAACGACAAGGCCTCGGCAACAGGGTAACAAAGACATCGGCTAGGGAGGACAGCGCTCGACTAAGCTGTGCCACACTTCGGCCTGGGTCATACCTGCCCAAGGGCAAAGACCACAAGTACAAAACATCTCGGCCTTGGTTCCAAACACCTCGGCCCAAAGAGTAACATCTCGGCAAACATGCCGAGGTGGAGATGGAGGTCAACAGATGGCTCCAAAATAGTTCTAAGTACAAAGGTTCAAAGGTGGACTAGACTGAGCTAACCTCGGCCACACCAAGCAAGGAACAAGATCAAGCAAGCAATCAAAGCAAGGCAATCTTAACAAATCAAGACAAGGCAAAACTATCGAAACAGTATAACAAGACAAGATCATATAAAATGTATGTCAAGAATGGCTAAGTCAAATGAGGGTTGTTACAGTTTTAAGCAATTTTTTTTACTTTTTTAGATTCACTTTACTTAGATGTATCTAAAAAGTAAAATATTTTTAAAAATCAATAAATACACAAGAATACTAAAAATGTACTGGATTCTCGTATTTTTTTTTTTGTACTTTTAGTATTTAGTGATTTTTCTAAAGATTTTTTTCCACAAATATTATACTTTTTAAGTGTATTTATGTTACGCATATCTAAAAATTTAAAAAATTACTTAGAATATTAAAAAAATTTAGTGAAAACAAACAAATACGGAAAATAAAAATTTTCAATTTTCAATTTTCTGAAAAGTACCAAACAAGCGTTCTTGGAAAGAGTATCTCTAGTTCAGATATATTCATAATTATTTGCTCTTCTTTTCGATACGTTTCCCTACATCATAAGGGAAGCTACTGAGGATTGAGTGATTGGGTGCATTTTGTTTGGCATTCAATTTTACTCGTTTATTAATTTTGTATCAGAACTTTGTAAAACTTTATTTTTACAAGAAAACTGGGTGGTTGGTGCGCACAGGGAAAGAGTTAGGGGTGCTGGTGATTATTTATGGACAAATTATGTTGTGGGCTGATGATGTTGTTGATCCAAGGGAGGACAAGTCGGGCTGACCCACGCTCCCTACACCTTTTGCCGGTCTCGGAGCTCGCTGGTGGTGCCTGCAAAAAGGTCCAATGGGGAATGGAAGTGTCCCCCAGTGGACCCTCCGACGATCAAGTTAAAACCGAAGAGATTGACTGTGTAGAGAGAGAGAGAGAGAGAGAGAGAGAGAGAAAGAAGAAGAAGAAGAAGAAGGATGAACTTAACCTTTGGTGTGTCTTGGAAACTTCCTTATATCCTTTGTCTATCATTTCCTTGTCCACTCCGACCTGTCGTGTTGGCCGAAAGTCTATACTCTAGCTTGCATTGTTCACGGTGAGGCTGCCTATTCTGACGTGAAGGGGTTGTCGCATTTAATGCTGTAGGAGCCTCATTAATGGCTGATGTGTGATGCAATAAATCTGCAGGATCTTTGTCTGCTTACGTGGTTGGTTCTCTGCTTGACAAGTGTTTAGATGCCATTGGTTTCTAGTTCAATATTGGGTTCTCAAGGGTGCTGGGCTTTAGTACTTGAACCGTGAATTGGGCTCTAAGTCGTGGGCCAAAACCTTTCGTGGGCCCACCAATGTCAATAGTCCTCCATTCCCAAGTACAGCTTTAGTTCAACGAAGGAAATAATAAGGAAAATGGAAGTGTGTGGGGCCGAGCGAGAGGACCGACCGTGAGGAGGGCCGACCGCGAGAGGGGTGGGGTTGAGTGAGAGGATCGATTGCGAAGGGGGTCGAGCAAGAAGTGGCGGCAGCGCATAGGGCTCAAGGAGTGATGGGGTACGTGATAATGTGAAGTGGAATAGACATAGAAGGGGAAAAGGGTGAGGAATCGTGGTTGTACACGTGGGACAATCTAAACTAGTGGTGGGGGAGGTGATGCGTTAGTAGGAAGCGAAATGTTAGGACTAGGATAGGACGTGGAAAAGGCGGGGGTTGTAGCTTTTGAAATTTTCAAACTGGCAAAATTTAACCTCGATCCTTGGCAAATAGGTAAACCGTGGCCATTTGGAGTTATCCGTTTTACATATCTCATTGCGAGAAACCAACACATCCCAGACCTGACCTCATTCGTTTCGTGTGATACTCCCCTCCAACAGTTTGCAAACTTCCTCACGCCTGCGTCCGAAGCAATATACAGAAATGTAAAAAAGATGGCCCGAGACGAAGCGCTAGCCATAAGGTTAGAGGCACTAGGTAAAGACGATGCGGTGGAGTTGGCGGAGCAATATAGGACGGAGAGGTGGGAGGAAAGAGGGGCAGAGCAAGCGGCGCGATTTCGTCCATCCACAATGATTGTGGCGGCGAGGCCGATTAGCCAAGTGGGATCTGATGGTAGAGGAGTTGGAGGATGTGCGTAAGAAATACCAGATTCCAGCGGAGATAGAGTTGAAGTTGCCGACGTCGAAAAAGAGGGTGTCGGATGCACGTCCAATGGAGTTTACACTCTACGAGGAGGCGTTGCGCGGGGGGGAGGGGGGGAAGGGTTTGAGGTTGCTTCTCCCACAAATACTGGTAGACGTGTTGAACCAGTTGGAGGTGGCGCTAGGTCAACTTATGCCCAGTGCATGGAAAATATTACTGGCCTGCGCAATCGCATGGCCACAGGCGACTGGGGGAGTGGCGATGACAGTGGATGAGTTCTTTTCTTGCTATAAGGCCTCTGATCAATAAGAAACATGGGTGACCTTGCAGGTGGTGGCGGGTAGAGGAGTGGTGGCAGGTTTACCGTCGTCGGTAAAGGGGTGGAGACTAAGGTGGTTTTATGTATTAGCAAATGGCGGTAGGGGGGTGCGTACAATATGGAAAATTCTCATCAAGTCGGTGGAGCCAAGGCTGGAGGCAGAGACAGAGAATAGGGTAAACGAGTGAAGCAGTGGAGAGAGAAGGAGGGCGTAAAGTGGGATGACTTTGTCCAACCTTCAACCTTGTTTGCCTTGAGTCTAGGGCCTTAGCCAATCGAGGAGGACCCTGCACCAGAAGAGTTGGAGGCGAGGAGGAAGATGCAGGAGGCAGAAGATGAAAGGACATTCGCCAAGGCAGATAAGTACAAAGAATCACAGTTAGGCCGTGCGTCTAAGCTGGTCATGAAGGAGCGAGTCTGACCACACCCCAAGCCTTTGGGAGACAAGGATTTAACCGATTTTGCACCGCTTCCACCGCCAGTGGATCCGCTGAAGGAGATGAGCAAAAAGGAGGTGGAGGCGGTGTTGAAGAGAAAGAAAAAAAAGAGGGCGACTAGGGAGGAGAGTGAGGGGGGGCCAGTGTTGAAGAAGGTGAAGGAGAAGGTGGCGGAGGCATCCCCAGAAGCAGAAGTGTGGGAGACCAAGACGGGGGTGGGAGAGGCCAAGTACCCAAGTGGTGAGTGGAGCAGCTGAGCCAAAGCAGTTGGCAGGAGGCGCGCGGTTGGAAGACCAATCGCCCAAGATGGTGCCTGTACAAAAAGTGTCCCCAAGTCCTGGGGTAGGAAGGGGGCGAGCGAGTAGATCGGAGACGAGTGCCACGTTGAAGACCGCCACGTATCATGTTCGTGCGGTGGTCGGTCGTTCGGCGGAAGAAGGGGGCGAAGCGAGGGTCGCAGCAGATCGTCTCCTAGGAGTAGTGGAGGATGTGACCGTGTGGTCAATGGCACAATTTATAGAGGCCGACCTCCTAAGAGGGTTCTGCTTAGCGCAGATGGAAGCGACTACGTTGGCGGCGGCCTTGCTGAATAAGATGGCGCAGGCGAAGGTGGATGCAAAGCCGCTGAAGGCCCAGTTGGAAGGGGTGAAGGCATAGTTGCAAAACTTAAGGGTGGAGACGGCGGGCTGGAGAAAAGCCACGTGGAGTGCCCATGCAAAGGGCCTGGACTACGCGCAAAGGGCGAAAAAGATGGAAGTATTGGCGGTGATGGAGAGCTACTTGGCAGAACGCGTTGCCTCTGAGCTCGCTGTCGCCAAATCGGAACTAGAAGTGGTGCGCCGCAAGGCGGTATCGCTGGAGTTTGAGCTAGCGGGCGAGCGGAGGAAGGTAGGCGAAGTCCAAGAAGCCTGCAACACTACCAAGGAAAGGTTGGAAGAGGCTCTCTCCAACAATGAAAATCTGCGCGACCAAGCCCTAAAAGACAAAGAAGAAGCGGATGAGCGTATTGCGGAGTTGGAGAGGATGCTGGGAGAAGAGAGGACCAAAATGGCCTCTGAGAGGGCGACATACCCAGAACTGTGCATGGTGGCGGTGGAGCAGTTTAAGGGATCTGCTAAATTCCAGATAGCCATCGACGCAACGGTCACGAGGAGTTTGGCCAGGGAGGGTGAAGGGGGTGCTGGGCCATCAGGAGTGGCCGCTGAGGGTAAGAGCGAAGAAGAAGTAATCCAAAGTTTTCAGCGGTCGGACTTCTATAAGCACGAAATGAGCCAGTACTGGGACAGCAGCTGGATGAGCTTCAAGTATAAGGCACAGGAGCAGTTCCCAGATGTGGACTTCAGTCTGGTGAAAGTAGGAGAGGACGATGTCGCCCAGACTCCCCTAGATGAGGAGGTGGAAGAGAAAGATCTGGCGTCCAGTGAAGGGGAGTGAGGGCTGGGTGTTTTCCTGTGTTTTTGTTGTTGGTGTTTTTGTTGGTGTTTTTGTTTTTCATTTTTTTTTGTTTTGTTTTTTGTAATGAAGTGAATGTGATTTCTGTAATAAAGTGTATGATGGTGCAAGTTGTTAATAAATAAAGGTGCCAGTTCTGTAATAGTTTTTTTTTTTTTTAATGGTAAAATTGTTAATAAAGTGTATGAATGGTAAAATTGAATAAGTACGCTAACTTAGGTAAAAATGACCTGGGATAAGAATGAACTTAGATTTAACTAAGTAGTGGCACTATGTACAACTCAGTCTGGCTGGGTTTTTCACGTTCAGTTTAGGTGAGACTTGGAGGGCTCAGTTTGGCTGAGACTAGGTTTAACTCAGTCTGCAAGTCTGGCTGAGCTCTTCATGCTCAATCTGGCTAAGACTAGGTTTAACTCAGTCTGGCTGAGCTCTTCATGCTCAGTCTGGTTGAGGCTTAGAGGACTTAGTTGGGCTGAGGCTTGGCTTAACTCAGTCTGGCTGAGCTCTTCATGCTCAATCTGGCTGAAACTTGGAGGGGCTCAGTCTAGCTGAGACTTGGCTTAACTCAATCTGGCTGAGCTCTTTATGCTCAGTCTGGCTGAGGCTTGGAGGGCTCAGTTGGGCTGAGGCTTGGCGTAACTCAGTCTGGCTGAGCTCTTCATACTTAGTTTGGTTGAGGCTTGGAGGACTCAGTTGGGCTGAGTTTTGGCTTAACTCAGTCTGGTTGAGCTTTTTATGCTCAGTCTGGCTGAGGCTTGGAGGGCTCAGTCGGGCTGAGGCTTGGCTTAACTCAGTCTGGCTGAGCTCTTCATGCATAGTCTGGCTGAGACTTGGAGAGCTCAGTCTGGCTGAGACTACGCCTAAAACATGTCATTGAAGCACAACACAGATGATGGAGATGTGAAATCGTTGTCATTAAGGAACAGTCTGTCGATCACAAATTTACACCGTGTATGGAAAGGGCAAAAATGAACAAGTGTTAAGATTGGTAAAATAGAACATACAACAAGTGAGTGATACAAAAACAGGAGACGCCATTTTACTGGAAGTAACGTTTCAAGTGCTCGGCATTCCATGGATGGGGAGAGGTCTCTGCCTTCTATATCTTGGAGACGGTAAGTACCCGGGCGGGGTCTGACCTTGACAACATAAGGTCCTTCCCATTTGGCTGCTAGCTTGCCCTTGGTCGAATTTTTAGTGGTAAGGGTTGCTTCACACAAGACGAGGTCTCTTACTGTGAACTCTCGAGGTCAGACTTTGCGGTTATAATGTGTTCTCATTCTCTGCTGATATGATGCTCGTCTGACAGCAATTGTCTCTCGAAGCTCTTCAACTAGGTTCAGATCAACCCGACGCAACTCTTCGTTTAGTTCTGGATTCGGATGTAGAACCCGAGGGGTTGGCAGGCCGATTTCCACTGGGATGACCGCCTCGGCACCATATGTTAGGTGAAAAGGGGTCTCCCTAGTGGGGGTTCAAGCTGTCGTTTGATAAGCCCAGAGCACGTTTGGTAATTCCTCAGCCTAGAGTCCTTTGGCGGCTTCCAACTTAGTCTTGATGATCTTTAGAAGGGAGCGATTGGTGACTTCGACTTGCTCATTGGCTTGGGGATGGCCTGGGGAAAGGAAACATGATCTAACGTTGAGCTCTTCACAGAATTTCCTGAACTTTGCATTGTCGAATTGTTTTCCATTGTCCGAGACAATGGCTTGGGGGATTCCAAATCAACACACGATCGACTGCCAGATGAACCTGGTGGTGTTTCACTCTGTAATCGTAGCAAGGGGTTCTGCTTTCACCCATTTGGTGAAGTAGTTAATGGCAACCATGACAAACTTGGTTTGGCCCCTACTAGTGGGCAAAGGACCGACTAAGTCGATGTCCCACTTAGCGAAGGGGTAGAGACTGTTGAGTGTAATCAGTTCAGTTGGTGGAGCATGATGGATGTTAGCAAAGCGCTGACATTTATCACACTTAAGCACAAATTCATTGGCATCTTGATTGAGCGTGGGCTAGAAGTAGCCGGTGTAGAGGATTTTATGGGCCAGAGATTTTCCACTTGAATGATTACCACAAATGCCCTCGTGTACTCTCATCACATAGGTCACTTGAGCAAAACTGAGACACCTGAGGTATGGACGTGAGAATCCCTGTTTGTATAATAGGCCGTTGATAAGGATATAATTAAACGACCGGGCTCTGACTTTAGCGGCCTGCTGTTTATCGTCTGGTAACTCCCCTCGTATAAAAAATAGAATGATGTCTTGAGCCCATAGGATAGGTTCATTCTGGAGGAAGTGGATCTCCTGTGGGTTTGGTGAAGTTGCCGGATGGGTCAGGTATTCAATGCGGATACCATGACTGAAGTTTGACTGGTCGACCGAGGCTAATTGAGCCATTTCGTCCGCTTTGGAGATTTTCTGACCTGGGGATGTGTCTGATCTGGAAAGTATTGAAGAGGCGGACAAGAAGAAGGGCGATGTCCCTGTATGCTCGCATCGTCTCCTCCTTTGCGTCGAACTCCCTAGTAATCTGTCCGACTATCAATTGGGAATCACTGAACACTTGGATATGGCTTACGGCAATGTCTCTAGCCAGCCGAAGACCTGCTATCAAGGCTTCATACTCGGCCTCATTAGTGCTTGCGTCGAACAGGAAACGGAGGGCACACTTAAAGTACTCACCCTCTAGGGTGGTGAGGATTAGATTGGCTCCACTACCCTCTTTGCGAGATGAACCATCAACACGAAGGATCCAGGAGTGGGGGTCTTCTGTATTATTGGTGAAGTGTGCTGGTGGAAGAGGTACGTTCGGAGTGAGATTGGTGAACTCCAAGATAAAATCGGCGTCAACCTGGCCTTTGATTGCTGTTCGAGGTCAGTAAGAGATTTCAAATTGACTTAGCTCAACGGACCATTGCATAAGTCTTCCTGACAATTCTGGTTGTTGCATGACCTTTTTCAGAGGTTGGTCAGTGAGAACCACTATGGAGTGAGCTTGGAAATAAGGTCGGAGGCGTTTGGAGGCTATGACCAAGGCGAGGGCCATTTTTTCTAACAGAGGGTAGTTCTGTTCTGCCCTCCTGAGAGCGCGACTAATGTAGTAGACCAGGCATTGTACTGAGCCGTCTTCCCTGATGAGGGCAGCACTGACCGTAATGTTTGACACAGCTAAGTAGATGAAGAGGGTTTCGCCTAGAAGCGCTTGAGAGAGGAGGGGATGGTTGGCCATGCACTGCTTCAGTTGTTAGAAGGCCTCCTCGAATTTGGTGCTCCATTCGAATGTCTATCAGAGGACTTTAAAGAATGGAAGACACTTATTGGTTGCTCAAGAAATAAAGC
>JAXFYN010000179.1:123064-236064 GCA_036172215.1 Camellia granthamiana
AGAAATAGAAAATAAATGGTCAATTTATTATGCAAACTTACCAGCCCAAATAGCCTCAGGAGAAGTAAAAATAAAAGTAACCTTAGGAATAGGACCTAGGATAGTTTTTACCTTCCATAGACTTAAAGAAAAATGTGTAGAAGTTAAAATACATAAAGATTTGAAAAAAAAAAATTTATGGTTTTTGTAGTAGCATAATATATACCCCTCAGCAATACGAAGATAAATATAATAAGAAAAAATACAAAAAATATGGAAAATATAAAAAAGAAAAATATTGGAAGAAAAAATATAGAAAACCATGGAAAAAACAGAAATTCATTAGAAAGAGTAGAACCTTTAATAGGATAAATTATAGGCGGCTACCCAAAGAAGAAAGAGATAAAAGAAAACAAAGATATGTTAGAAAACCCAACAGAAAAAATGCAATTGTTTTATATGTAGAGAACCCAATCATTTTGCAAAAGCCTGCCCAAAAAGACAAAGACCTAATACTAATAAACAGATAGAAAGACTACATATTATAGAAGACTTAGAAGAAGATATAGTCAGCATAAATAGTGATGATTCAGAAGTATATAGTGTCATCAGCGATTATGAATATCAAATAGAAGTCATAAGTTCAGATAGTGATTCAGAAAGTGATACAGATATAGATAATCTTTTAGGACAACTCAATCAAAAGATAGGAACAACTCCTTCTCATGATATTTTCTTTATGATGGAATGTAATGGAAAGTGATACAGATACAGATTTTGTCTTGAAACACACCTACAAAAATTTGATTTCTCTATTGGTACCCATTTTTTCTTGGGTCCATAAAAGTTAGAATTTGACACTCTTGAGATATCCTTAGGGACCCACATCTTTTTTATTTTAGCAAAAGGATTTCTTTTAATAGGACATGAAGGTGAAATATGACCTTTTGTTCCACAAAAATGACATGTGAGATGAGAGTGATTAGAAGATGCATATACAAAGCCATTTTTGGCAGTTTTTATTTTTGAAAAAGGTTTATATCCAATTCCGGCTTTACCAAAAGTACGGTTTTGATTTTTAAGAATTTTATCTAAAGTCTCTCTACCTTGAGTGAACTTTGAAAGAGTAGTTTTCAAGTCTTCAATATTTTCTTTCAAAATAATTTGCTCATTTTTTAAAGACTCGTTTTCTTTTTGCAATACAACTAAATGTTTTTCAGAAATTGAAGACTCTTTTTGAGTTAAAATCTCATTTTCTTTTTTTATTTTCATGGCTTCATTTTCTAAAACATTTATCTTGGAAGTCAATGATTCATTTTCTTTTGATAAACTTGAAATTACTTTCTTTTGACAATTATTTTTCAAACTAAGTTTCTTAAATTCAGCATGTAATTCATCAAAAGCTAATTGTAATTCATCAAATGTAAAGGGTTCGTCATTTACCTCATTTTCATTTCCAAGTACCATTAAACATAGGTTAGCAACCTCGTTTTTGCAAACTTCGGTTTCTGTGTCGCTTTCATCACTATCTTCTCCCCATGCTGCAATCATAGCTTTCTTCTTGTCCTTCTTGAATTTTTTCTTAAGTTCTGGACATTCTGATTTGTAGTGTCCAGGTTTGTTACATTCATAGCAGGTTACTTCAGATTTTTTGTGATTTTCTCCTCTTTGAAAATCCCTGTTGTTGAAGTCTTTTCTGAAAAAATTTCGTACGCCTTGTTTCTTTCTCACAAACCTTTGAAACTTTCTAGTGATGAATGCCATTTCCTCATCCTCATCTGAATCATCTTCCTCTTGATGTTTCGAAGTGGATTTGAAGGCTATTCCTTTCTTCTTGTTGTTGTCCTCCTCTTCTTTTCCTTCTTGCATTATGAGCTCATGAGTTAAGAGAGATCCCATTAACTCATCTAGACTTAGCTTTGATAAGTCCTTGGCTTCGGTAATGGCAATGACTTTTGTCTCCCAACTTTTTGGCAATGACCTAAGCACTTTTCTTACAATTTCAGCATTAGTATATATTTTGCCAAGAGAAGTTAAACCATTAATAATATCAGTAAAACGAGTAAACATTTGAGGAATAGTTTCATCAGGCTTCATTTTAAAAAGTTCATAATTATGGACTAGCAAACTGACTCTAGATTCTTTAACTTGTTCGGTTCCCTCATGAGTCACTATAAGCTTGTCCCAAATTTCTTTTGCTGTTTTACAAGTGGATATTCTATTGAACTCGTTGGCATCTAAGGCACAGTACAACATGTTTGTAGCTTTGACATTAATTTGGGCCATTTTAGTATCTGATTCATCCCACTCATCTTCAGGTTTTGGTATCCTAAGTCCATCTACAGTTTTGGTAGGAATTTTTGGACCATTGCAAATAATTTTCCAACATTCATAATCATTAGATTGAATATGTATGGTCATCCTAGTTTTCCAATAACTAAAATTTGTGCCGCTAAATAGAGGTGGCCTATTAGATGCTTGTCCCTCGGGTAAAGAATAACTAGGAGTTGCCATGATCTACTCTAAGACGGTTAAGTCACAGAAATTAGAGTCTAGGCTCTGATACCAATTGTTATCCCAGATAGGCAACCCAAGAGGGGGGGTGAATTGGGTTATTAAAAATTTCACAGTATTAAACTTAACACAATATTCAAAATTTGAATAAATAAAACAAACAGAATAATAATTATCAATATAAATGTAAGAGAGATAGAGAGAGAGAAAATCAAACACCGCAATTTATAGTGGTTCGGTACGCCGGCCTACGTCCACTCCCCAAGGAACCTCCTTGAGAATTTCTTTACTATCAATTGGATAAATACACCACCAAGCTTGTGGATTTGGCACAGGACTTACTCTTATCTATTGAGCCTCACTCAACAATAAAAGCCTTACTCTTACAGAATCTCTCTAAAAATAAGGAATAAGAATAAGGGTAATTTAAACCCTCGTTTACAACAATTCTCTCACAAAGAGTAGATATGAAAGTCTAAGAACAAAAGCTAGATTTAGATCTGAAAGTGAAAGAGCAGAATACTCAGAATTTAGGAGCTTCACAAAAAAATTTTCTCTTCAAGTTCTTGATTCTTCTCCATATCCAACACCTCTATTTATACACAAAAAATATACCCGTTGGACGCTCCTTGCTGACGTCATTGCTTACATAAGCACGCTCCTGACGTCATCGCTTACATAAGCACGCTCCTGATGTCATCGCTTACATAAGCAGGCTCTTGATGTCATCGCTTACATAAGCACACTCCTTAATTTTAAATAGTCAGCAAATGATAAGAATAAAAATAAAACTGATTTTTTCTTTTTGTTTTGTCAAACATGGAGCCACCGTTTTTGTAGACAATTTAATACAAAGTTCACAACTTTCAAAAAATTAAATGATTTGCTCCATCTTGTTTATAGGATATATATATATACATATATATATAACTCCATCTTTTTCTTCTTGTTTGATTATAATATGATATAATCAATGTAATGTAAAAAATTTAATAGCGCACGTGATGTATTCTGCATATAATGTTATATATGTTCTGATCAAATATTTGCATACACAGAAAAATCTCTTTAAATAATATTTATGATGGATCTGAAAATATATGCTCTCTTTAAAATATTGTACAAGTTGTAGAGATTTTAAACTAAATATATTTTACCACTCCATATCAATTTTGTCAAAACAAGACAATCCATAAATATCAATTTTGTTAAAATAATACAACCAATCAATCATTTTTATCAAAATTATATAACTAATCGATTTGTCAAAAGATGAATAGTAATTAACCCTATTTTTCAAAAAGTGAATAGTAAAGCTTTTGAAAATATATTTATTTAAATAATATTTAACAAATATATATTTTAAAAAGATAATATTTTTTATCAAAATTATATAACTAATCGATTTGTCAAAAGATGAATAGTAATTAACCATATTTTTCAAAAAGTGAATAGTAAAGCTTTTGAAAATTTTTTATTTAAATAATATTTAACAAATATATATTTTAAAAGGATAATATTATTTTATTTAAATAATATTTAACAAATATATATATTTTAAAAAGATAATATTTTGTGTCAAATAATATGTATATTAAATAATATATTTTAGACATCATCAAAATTAAATAATATGATTAACAGATTTGATACTACTAGATGTAGTTATTGTAATTGGTTTCCAGCTAAAGATAAGAGAGCTCAGTGTTTTTTATGCAGTATAACCTATTGTATAGTGTCACGACCCAAACCCGCCCCTATGGGTTTAGCACCGTAACCGGCCAGTAATCCGAGACTATCAAAGGCCTGCTGGACAGTAATACAGTAATACAGAGTACAGGGGCATGGCGGAAGCCAATACAGTAAATAAACAATGTCCAATGAGCTGACAGTCTGTATGCAAAAATATTTTTCATACATTTATACTTTTAGTACGGAATAGTATGCACAAAATATACAATCAGTCAAAACTGGGACTTAATCCCTATTAAACAGTACAGTACGGTGCTATCAGTCTATACAGTAAACAAAACAGTTACGGAGTCAAACGGGGAAATAAAACACCCCTAAGCCCCTAAGCCATAGCTTGATAGGCTCAGAACCTCGCAGTGAGGCACAGTGGTTGGCTTGACAAAATTAAAGCTTGCCTGACGCTCCTAGCTGCGGTCTGGTGCCTGTACACCTACATATATATATGAGCAGTGAGCTAAAGCCCAGTGAATAACACAATGCGTAAAGGGGGGTTAAGAATAAATGTCCTTTCAGTATTGAAAACAGTCATTTCAGTCAGTTTATCAGTCATTCAGTTTGTGGCTCATATTTCAGGTCATAACAGTCATTCAGTTAAAGCAGTGATATGTGGTACATCCATTGGCATAACAGTACAGTAAACAGTAGGTCTTAAAAGACCGGGTCTTAACAGACCAAACAGTAAATGATGGCCATCAGTAGCAGTACAGTAACAGTAACAGTAACAGTAATAGTAACAGCACTATTTCAAAGAACAGTACAGTACTTGTGGATTCAAGAGGTGTCTCGCACAGACTCTAGAGGTGGCTCACACTGTAGCACTTAGTTCCGTAGATTCTAGAGGTGGCTCACAGTGTAGCACTTAGTTCCGTACAGCACTTTGTTCCATATCAGAAATACAGAATGGCCATCATAACAGTAAACAGTAGTGGTTCCAAACTTGGGAACCGACAGAGATTTCTCTGTCACAGTAACAGCAAACAGTAGGTGCCAAGGATGCCACAGCACAGTTCAGAATATAAGACATACGTTCATTCAGTATACAGTATCAGTTCAGTGAACAGTTCAATTCCGTAAACAGTATCAGTTCAGTAAACAATATCAATTCAGTAAACAGTTCAGTTCGGTAAACAGTTCAGTAACCAGTTCAATTCAGTAAGCAGTTTCGTAAACAGTTCAATTTAGTAAACATTTCAGTTCAGTGAACGGTTCAGCAAACAGTTCAATAAAGTAGACAGCTCAATAAGGTAAACAATTCAATAAAGTAAACAGTTCAGAAGATAATCATTTTTGAACATATCTTTACACAGTTGTTACTCACAGAGTTCTGGGCTACAGTAAGCTAGAGCGTCCCCTCGGTAAGCCAACCCTACACAGTATACAGGATGAACACACACTAAGCTATACAGTTGGGGAAGATCAATAACTTAATCCCTAATTTGCCTCGGTGTGTTCTACATCTATATCCTCATTAAGATGTCTTAAACTAGGACTAAGAATGCCTAGAATGGGATGAGGATGCAAAGATGCACTCAGAAAACATTTTGCAAAACTTGCTGAGCGAGCCTTCCTTCGCTCGAGCGAGCTTGCAAAATCAAAGGGATTGCTCGAGCGAGGAATCCTTCGCTCGAGCGGTCTGTCGAAAATGCAAAAGTACTGGATGTTGCAAATTTACGCTCGAGCCACCAATTCTTTTCTCGAGCGTGGCTCAGAGTAAAGGTTGGTCGCTCGAGCGAGGAATCCTTCACTCGAGCGAAGGAGCCAAATTCTGGAATTTCCAGATTTGCCTCCCAAGCTCAAACCAAGCATTCTTCCACTCTATACTCGACCTCTTGAGCCCAAATTCTGGAAAACACATTCAAACTCAATATTCAACAAGTTCCAAAGCTCGATTTGTGAATTCAAAGCCCAAGAGTGAGTCAATTAAATCCAAGTCTCAAACCCATTTTCAAGAACATGAAGAACATGCAAACATGCATGAATTCAAATCATTTCGAAGCTTCAATTTGATGCTCTAGTGAGCCAAATGTTCCAAAAACAAGTTGAAAACATGGACCATTGCAAGATTATGAACATGCATGTGAGGAATGATGGATTACAACCTCAAAACTTGCCAATATGCACATGCATGCAACAATTTAGCTCTAATTCAACATTATATGGACCAATTCATCACTAGAGGCTCAAGAACTAAGCATGAACAAGTTCAAAGACATTAATAAAAGGTTAAATTCTCTTACCTAAGTCTTCAATTACTAGCCTTGAAGTTCAATTTGCTAACATATGCCTCAATTTCCTCAAGGATTATCAAATTATAGCCAAAATCCCTCTCAATTCCCTCCCTCTCTCTCTAATTTCGGTTGAGAGGCCACAAATGAGCTGATGAAGTGTTTTTGATTCCATGAATACAAGTCTCAACAAATGTAGAGTAGTGGCCACTAAGTGGCGTTTTGGTAAATAAGTCAAACTTTACATTTTATCCATTTTTAATCTAATTTAACCATACCAAATCAATTTTCAGATAAATGTGCCATAAAATCACATTAATTATGATGAACACAGAACATTAATCAATTTTGGCTTCGGCCGCCGATGAGGCCTTCAATTTGCAGTTTAATGCATAAGACGAGAACAGATAATTTGGCAGTCAAACAGATAGATTATGCATTTTAACAGTTACAGTCAATCGATTCAGTTTCGGATCTCAGTCAGTCAGTTCGGTACTTTAATCAATTCAATTATCAATCATGTTCAGTCTCAGTAAACAGTAATCAGTAGGAAATCAGTAAACAGTGACGAGGGTTGTTACAGTCTCCCCTCCTTATAAAGAGTTTGGTCCTCCAAACTCGAGGTAACATATAATAACAGAGATAGTACCTAGTATAAAGGTAACTTTCACTCTATAACAGGAGCATAATCATATTAAAACAGAATCTTATGCACATTCATTTGTCAGTCAAGGACAGTTTCGGATATATATTCATTTCCATATTCTTGTTCAGAGCATACATAGATGCCACAATTCTTACTTGAGCATACGCGGTGCATTCATTAGCACTACTAGAACAGATATAGAACAGATACAGTACAGGACATATATGGTACAGTAACGGTAACAATACAGTAACAGTACAGTTGCAGTATAGTAGTATTCACACTACTTATATTAAGTACTTATCGGGGTTATAGATTTGCACTGGTCTCAGTTTCCTAAGTAGTTTCCCCCGTTAAATTACAGAGTTTCGATTCATCCTCTTCCGAGTTGTTCACCCGGTCTTAGTTCAATTTGGTTCTCAATTCGGTAATCCCTCACAGTCAGTCCAGTTCCTTCGGGGGTTATCGCAAATGCAAGGCGAATTGTACATTACTCCCATAGCGGTAGGCAGAGTTTTGAAGTAAGTTTTCATTTACTATTCATCAGTTCCAGTTCTCATAGATTCAGTCATAGCACATATCAATACGACAACAGTCATACAGATTACATATACTTCCAGACAGTCAGAGTTTATGAGCAAAACCAGTCTGTGGTCAACAGATCCCATCAATTCTGAAGTACCGTAATCACCAAGACAATCATTTCCTAGTCAAACAAGTTCATGGTCAGAACAGTATTACCGGGTAAGTCATCACCGGTTACATACCAAGTTTTCCCACATTGTAAGCAATTCAGATAATAGCTCTCAACAAGAGTTTTCTCAGGTCAATTCGATGAAAGTCTGACCAGGTCATGTCAGATGCGAGTTCTGCCCAATCATAACGAGTAAAAGTTCAAAGCACAAGCATCCAACATAAATTCTATCAGTTACACAAAGGGTTTCATCAACCCACCGTTCTATCAGATTAGACCGGATAACAGTTCCATTCCTACCATTTCCAGGTGAGGCACGTTAGTTCAGACTCCATTCGTTTAGGTACATAATCAGTAGTTTCACAATTTGTCAACCGACATCGGAGTCATGTAGCATTACAATTCATATCCAAGCAGTACAAGTCACATACAATGTGTTCCTCCCAATAAGTTTACAGGCAAATGCATAGGCATGCAGTTATACACATTGAGAGGTAAGCATCACAGTCAATATAGCAATTTCCAAATAAATCTTTCTTAAAGGCATATGATATACAGTGATACATCACCCAAGGTTCTTGGCGACACATAATAGTGAGTTGCCCTACGAGGGTTCCAAATCAGTCATATAGTCACTAAAGCATAGGCTCGCAAGCCTAATCAAACAGTCATGTCGATTCTTCCACAATTACGATTCACAGTCAAGAGTTTATCAGTTGGGGTCTTTATTTAGTCATGCAGTTCCAGAGTCATAGTCCCAACAGTTAAATCATCAACAAATAACATAACAATCATTCCGAGCAAAGGTATCGTCATGTATGTGTATGTTCGGAGTCCACTAACATTTCCAATACGGATACACGAGTTCGATGTACAATACCAAATAGTTTCTCCGGATAGGTAACCAGTCATACGTCTATTCAGTCTAATAACATCCTTAAGCAAAGGTAAGCAGATATGTACATAAGTCTAAACAGTTTCCATAGCACAGGTAAATGTTAACATAAGGTTTTACAGTGTCACACATATAGTCCGCATCAACGGTAAATTTCAAAAGATTCATTATCCATAGTCCATTCCTCTCAGTCTTAACAGTATTACTAGCATGGGAACATGTATACAGGTGTGAGTTCAAAATCAGTTTTTCATGTAGGCATCCGTCCACAAATTCATAAGCAGAAGTTCCTCTTTACAAACCAGTATGGGTTCCTAGTTTCAACAGTCTCACACACAAACAGTTCGCGTGTATAATTCGAGTTCAAGGGTCCGTTCACTCAGTAATGTCCGTCAATACGTAACAGTGTAGTATAAATCATAGTCGTACAAATTTCTCGAATTGCAGTCAATCATAAGGTATTCCCATGTTCAACAATTCTAGTACAGTTCAAAAGGTCATACCTAACAGTTCTCATTCAGTCGTTGGAATATGATACAAGGACTTAACTCAGCAAGTTCTCGCCGTTCACAAGTCCTAACAGTTCTTATAGTGTATGGTTCATAAGTCCAGTAATTCAATCGGTTCAGTCAATATGTTCACAGTCTATACCAAATTACGGAATATACGATTCCCACACAAACGTTCGTATATAAGCAATTTCATCTATTTAAGGTAACACCTGTGTCAGTCATTTCAGTGTTCTGAGCATTCTCCATTCACGGAGGTCATTGATTTACTGGTCATTTTCACCTTCTGTTACTTCTGTTTCATGCTTTCTGATTCAGTTGATTTGGATATTTCAATGCTGCTACATTATCTCAGACATTATACTCTATCCAGGACATCTACACACTTTGACGGTTTAAAAAACGTCGATTCAGTCAATCACATCTAGGTCACACCCACCTTCAGTTCTTCTCTAGTCTTTGTAGTCCGTATCTATCATGTGGGGTGCCTATCAGCTAGTTAGGTAAATTTTTACCTCATACTCGAGCACAGTCTTATCACCTTTCAAGTTGCTCAAACTCAGGTACTTTCCTATCTCGGATGCATTGGGGGAAGCATTTTTCGAAGAAAACTTCACACATTTTCTCAGTTTCTAAACCCAAGTCTCTGTTTTCAGTGGTTCAGTACCTCCCAGAAATTCTGATGGTTTCAGTTTATTTGGGTTTCTGTATCAATGTCATCAATTCATATTCAGTTGATTCAAGCACGTATGTCGGCCCTTTTTATCTCCTCAATTTTCCAGTTAAGACGTCAACCATTCCTTCTAGCCTGTTAACTCTAATCATCAGAAGATTCGGTTTCGCCTACGTTCCTCATCCTTTCCCTTGTTTCACACAACGGGGTGGTTATCAATATAGGAGAGGTTCTTACTGATTTCACGTTTTATCTCATATCAGACGTGTGTATACTTTCATTTCAGTTCAGGTACGGTCACATGACCCTTCACTTTCACACGTTCATTTTCTTATAGATTTCCACAGTCAGTAGTACATTAACATTACATGTCATTCCATTTAACTTCTTTAGTATGCATATAGGCTTCGTTTCATTTCACTATAAGCAGTGGTAGCAATTATAAACATAAACAGTTGCATACTTAAACAGTTTAACACATTAGCATATAATCAGTCATGTCATAACCACACACACTTTTTATGCTCATGCAATGCCCTAACTTCTTTTCTAGGACATCCTATAGCTCATTTGGACACGTGTGTGCGGTACGACTCGTGGTTAAGTATCGCTCTGATAGCACTCTGTCACGACCCAAACCCACCCCTATGGGTTTAGCACCGTAACCGGCCAGTAATCCGAGATTACCAAAGGCCTGCTGGACAGTAATACAGTAATACAGAGTACAGGGGCATGGCGGAAGCCAATACAGTAAATAAACAATGTCCAATGAGCTGACAGTCTGTATGCAAAAAGATTTTTCATACCTTTATACTTTCAGTACAGAATAGTATGCACAAAATATACAATCAGTCAAAACTGGGACTTAATCCCTATTAAACAGTACGGTACGGTGCTATCAGTCTATACAGTAAACAAAACAGTTACAGAGACAAACGGGGAAATAAAACACCCATAAGCCCCTAAGCCATAGCTTGATAGGCTCGGAACCTCGCGGTGAGGCACAGTGGTTGGCTTGACAAAATTAAAGCTTGCCTGACGCTCCTAGCTGCGGTCTGGTGCCTGTACACCTACATATATATATGAGCAGTGAGCTAAAGCCCAGTGAATAACACAATGCGTAAAGGGGTTAAGAATAAATGTCCTTTCAGTATTGAAAACAGTCATTTCAGTCAGTTTATCAGTCATTCAGTTTGTGGCTCATATTTCAGGTCATAACAGTCGTTCAGTTAAAGCAGTTATATGTGGTACATCCATTGGCATAACAGTACAGTAAACAGTAGGTCTTAAAAGACCGGGTCTTAACAGACCAAACAGTAAATGATGGCCATCAGTAGCAGTACAGTAACAGTAAAGTAACAGTAACAGTACTATTTCAGAGAACAGTACAGTACTTGTGGATTCAAGAGGTGTCTCGCACAGACTCTAGAGGTGGCTCACACTGTAGCACTTAGTTCCGTAGATTCTAGAGGTGGCTCACAGTGTAGCACTTAGTTCCGTACAGCACTTTGTTCCATATCAGAAATACAGAATGGCCATCATAACAGTAAACAGTAGTGGTTCCAAACTTGGGAATCGACAGAGATCTCTCTGTCACAGTAACAGTAAACAGTAGGTGCCAAGGATGCCACAGTACAGTTCAGAATATAAGACATACGTTCATTCAGTACACAGTATCAGTTCAGTGAACAGTTCAATTCCGTAAACAGTATCAGTTCAGTAAACAGTGTCAATTCAGTAAACAGTTCAGTTCAATAAACAGTTCAGTAACCAGTTCAATTCAGTAAGCAGTTTCGTAAACAGTTCAATTTAGTAAACATTTCAGTTCAGTGAACGGTTCAGTAAACAGTTCAATAAAGTAGACAGCTCAATAAGGTAAACAATTCAATAAAGTAAACAGTTCAGAAGATAATCATTTTTGAACATATCTTTACACAGTTGTTACTCACAGAGTTCTGGGCTACAGTAAGCTAGAGCGTCCCCTCGGTAAGCCAACCCTACACAGTATACAAGATGAACACACACTAAGCTATACAGTTGGGGAAGATCAATAACTTAATCCCTAATTTGCCTCGGTGTGTTCTACATCTATATCCTCATTAAGATGTCTTAAACTAGGCCTAAGAATGCCTAGAATGGGATGAGGATGCAAAGATGCACTCAGAAAACATTTTACAAAACTTGCTGAAAACAGGGGTCTCGCTCGAGCGAGCCTTCCTTCGCTCGAGCGAGCTTGCAAAATCAAAGAGATCGCTCGAGCGAGGAATCCTTCGCTCGAGCGGTCTGTCGAAAATGCAAAAGTACTGGATGTTGCAAATTTACGCTCGAGCCACCAATTCTTCGCTCGAGCGTGGCTCAGAGTAAAGGTTGGTCGCTCGAGCGAGGAATCCTTCGCTCGAGCGAAGGAGCCAAATTCTGGAATTTTCAGATTTGCCTCCCAAGCTCAAACCAAGCATTCTTCCACTCTATACTCGACCTCTTGAGCCCAAATTTTGGAAAACACATTCAAACTCAATATTCAACAAGTTCCAAAGCTCAATTTGTGAATTCAAAGGCCAAGAGTGAGTCAATTAAATCCAAGTCTCAAACCCATTTTCAAGAACATGAAGAACATGCAAACATGCATGAATTCAAATCATTTCAAAGCTTCAATTTGATGCTCTAGTGAGCCAAATGTTCCAAAAACAAGTTGAAAACATGGACCATTGCAAGATTATGAACATGCATGTGAGGAATGATGGATTACAACCTCAAAACTTGCCAATATGCACATGCATGCAACAATTTAGCTCTAATTCAACATTATATGGACCAATTCAAGGCTCAAATCACTAGAGGCTCAAGAACTAAGCATGAACAAGTTCAAAGACATTAATAAAAGGTTAAATTCTCTTACCTAAGTCTTCAATTACTAGCCTTGAAGTTCAATTTGCCAACATATGCCTCAATTTCCTCAAGGATTATCAAATTATAGCCAAAATCCCTCTCAATTCCCTCCCTCTCTCTCTAATTTCGGTTGAGAGGCCACAAATGAGCTGATGAAGTGTTTTTGATTCCATGAATACAAGTCTCAACAAATGTAGAGTAGTGGCCACTAAGTGGCGTTTTGGTAAATAAGTCAAACTTTACATTTTATCCATTTTTAATCTAATTTAACCATACCAAATCAATTTTCAGATAAATGTGCCATAAAATCACATTAATTATGATGAACACAGAACATTAATCAATTTTGGCTTCGGCCGCCGATGAGGCCTTCAATTTGCAGTTTAATGCATAAGACGAGAACAGATAATTTGGCAGTCAAACAGATAGATTATGCATTTTAACAGTTACAGTCAATCGATTCAGTTTCGGATCTCAGTCAGTCAGTTCGGTACTTTAATCAATTCAATTATCAATCATGTTCAGTCTCAGTAAACAGTAATCAGTAGGAAATCAGTAAACAGTGACGAGGGTTGTTACAGCCTTTCTGAATGGGTACTTGAAATAAGAGGCTTATGTTGAGCAACCGAAAGGGTTTGAGGACCCGAAATGTCCAAACCATGTCTATAAGTTAGACAAGACTTCGTATGGGTTGAAACAAGCCCCTCGGACTTGGTATGATAGACTTACTACCTTTCTTCTTGATAATAATTTTCAAAAGGGAAGTGTGGACAAGACTTTATTTTTGAAACATACTAAGTCTCATATACTTGTTGCACAAATTTATGTTGATGATATTATATTTGGATCCACTGCTGATCATCTTGTTAAATACTTTTCGGATTGCATGACACATGAGTTTGAAATGAGCATAATGAGAGAGTTGTCTTATTTCTTAGGTCTTCAAATTAAACAGTCTCCTTCGGGTATGTTTGTTTCTCAGACTAAGTATGCTAAAAACCTTGTGTCAAAGTTCAGTCTTGAGCTGCCAAACATACACGCACTCCCATGAGCGCTAGTCTTCATCTTGCCAAAGATTCCTCTGGTACTGATGTTGATCCTACCCTTTATAGGAGTATGCTAGGGAGTCTCTTGTACCTCACAGCCAATCGTCCTGACATTGCATTTAGTGTAGGTGTTTGTGCCCGTTACCAAGCCTGTTCTAAAGAGTCTCATCTGATTGCTGTCAAACGCATCATTAAGTATGTGAATGGGGTATTGGGTTATGGGATTTGGTTCTCGACCGACACTACAACTGAAATCACTGGTTTTTCTGATGCTGACTGGGCAGGGTGTGCTAATGATCAAAAGAACACATCTGGGGGGTGTTTTTACCTTAGAAATAATTTGGTTACCTGGCATAGCAAAAAGCAAAATTTCATTTCTTTTTCGACCGCTGAGACTGAGTACATTACTGTAGGGAGTTGTTGTGCTCAAATGTTGTGGATGAAGCAAATGCTTCATGATTATGGTATAGACCAGCACACTCTCATCCTTTTCTGTGATAACACAAGTGCCATTAACATTTCTAAAAATCCTATCCAACACTCTCGTACCAAACACATTGACATCCGTCATCATTTTATTTAAGAGTTAGTGGAAGAAGGCCTTGTTGTTCTTGAACATGTACCTACTGAGCATAAAAAAGCTGATATTTTTACAAAACCCCTTTGATCTTCTTAGGTTTGAGTTCCTTAGAAAGACCTTGGGTGTAGTACTCAGTCACTAGGGTGTTACCTATTACTTGAGTGGGTAAAAGTGATTTCTTTTATGTGCACTTGGATGCAATAATCTCATTCTCATTAATTCTTGTCATCTCTCCATTTAGACTCATTTGAACACCTCTCATGTTACTTGCAAGATTTCATTCTTCTTTCTTCATAGCTCATTCTAAATGCCCATGCTCATTGTCTTCATGATCTCACTATGTACACATTCTTGAGATAAACTGTTGCAGGGGTTTCCACACAAGTGATCAAAGTTCTCTATGGACCACTATCAGTGTATTTTTTACATTATTGGAAGAATTGACCTATACTGGCATATCATGGGTGATGTTGAGTCTCTTAACCATCTACCATCATTTTTTCACTTCCATGGTTCCTCCCTCAATTCATTGAAGTCCGGACACTAGGAAAAGGCTACCTCAGAGGCACCAACCAAGCCATCCTTACTGATTTCATGCTTCTCTGGTTCGGTTTCCATACTCTTGAGCGTGCATGCCACCTGTGAGTGCCCACAGAAAGAAAAGTCACAAAGGAAAATATATATATATATAAAAGAAAAAGAAAAGGACTCATTGATTGAGGGGGAGCCTCCACATTTACTCAACAAATACCCCTTGATTCCTAGTGGTTTCACTTTTCTCTATGATGTCTAATTACTCTTGCCAGAGGTCCAGCCATCCAATCACTACGAGGATTAACTCTAGCTCTGTGGCCTCTCAAGGATTGCACACACACACATTATTTTTGTGAGCTCTCATGATTGATTTTGAGTTGTGCATTCTCATGTAGCCTGTGCTCATTGATCAATATTTATATGATTTGCTTATGATATTATGCTTCATATTGTCAATATTTCAAGTTTACAAGCTTCATGGTTTGTAGATTATTTCATTTTAGTGTTAGATTCATGCTACTGTGTTCACTTCCTTTTGTTTCAGGTTCCTCTTAATAGTGTGAGTTTTTTTATTTTTGCTCAAAAAGGTGTTTTTAAGTGTGTTTTTTTTTTGTTCCTCGCTTGAGCGAGGGAGTGTGCGCTCGAGCGTGCTTTTGCAGATGGATTAGATTCTGTGAGCATGTTTTTTGGGCTCGAGTGACAAGTTCTTGGCTCGAGCGCCCTTGTGCGCGTAAGTGTCTTAGCTCGAGCAACAAACTTCTCGCTCGAGCAACTTATTATGGTTTAAATAGAAACATCGTCTTTTCAAACTCTATTTTTCCCCAATTTGCTTCAATTGCTCTCTCTCTCTCTCTCTCTCTCTCTCTCTCTCTCTCTCTAGGGCCTTTACGTCCCCATTGCTGTTCATTTGCTAAAATTACTCGTTTTTTGGGGCGTCTCTCTTCCATCCATCTTGCATCGTCATTATTGGTAAGTTTTTTCATTTTTTCTTCCTCATTCTGTCTATGTGTTTTGCTCTGCTTCATGTGTGAGTGTCTAGGGTTCTTCATTGTTGATTTTGTTTCTTACATTATGGATTACTGGCTCTCTATTGATTTTTGGTTTTGAAATTTCGTACATCTTTGCTAGGGTTTTACTAGGGTTCATTGTGAGGATTTTGTTCTTAGGGTTTTAATTTCTTCTTTCCCTTGTTTTTCCATGAGCTTTACTTGCTAATTTGTGCTATTCTCAGTTAATTGTTTTGCTAATTTGTGATGTTCTCAGTGATCTCATGTCCTTAGCATTGCTCGTACTATCATGGATATCATGCTTTGGTTTTTATAACGCTATTGGACTAATGTTTTGTTCTATGATCTTATGTTGTTTCTGGGGGTTCTAATGGTTTTTTGTGGGTACCTTGTGTGGTGGTTTATTGGGTGGTTTCTGTGGTTGTTCTATCTCCTTGGTGGTCAGTCATGGCCGAGCCTTCGAAACGTCGTAAATCCACCGTGTCTCGCCCTAATTTCAATACTGAAAAATTTCAATCCAAGGAAAAATCAAATCTTTTTTGAGATATCTATGCTTCTAGGAAAGTTCACTTAGAACGCAATGTCCATCCGCTCTTTGTTTGATGCGTTGAGGGGTGATCAAGTCTTGATTTTCTCTGGGCCTCAAAATCTCAACTTGGTTCGAGAATTTTATTGTAATATGCATTCCATTAGCAAGGATATATCTCCCTCTTTTCACACCATGGTTCGGAACAAAGCCTTGGTCATCGATGACGAGACCTTTAAGCAATTTCTTGGTCTTCCGGAAGTTTGGAATTGTCATTTTCCTTTCATTACCCGAAGCGGTGTTGATTTTGATCAAGTGGCCACTGAACTTTGTAGCATTACCCGGACTTGGATTGTTAGGGCCCTCATTCAGCAAAATGAGCTTCTTCCTCGTTTTCGTCTCCTTAACATCATCGTTTGTGCCAACATCCATGTTACTACTCATTCTTCTCACATTACCCAAGATCAGGGTTATGTGTTATATTGCATTGATCACCGTCTTTCCATTAACTTACTTGAGATGATCGTATCCAAAATGATTTCTGTTTTTGAGGGTCGCAAGTCCTTGGGTCTTCTTTATAGGTGTTTCATCACTTGGTTTCTCACTTCTCTTGGTGTCCCAATCTTTGAGGATGACGAGTTTGCCTCTTCCATTAAACCCATCACCAAGTTGACTGTGTCTCAGAGTCAAGCTCATGTTCGGGGGGGTCCGTCGGGAGTCGGGGTTTCTGATGCAGGTGATGATCCTCTAGCCGAGGAGGCTAAGATTGATGCAGCCACTGCCAGTGCACCTAAGATGCGTCCTCATTCCTTTCGTGGCCAGCTGCAGCAGTTCGAGCAGTCTGTTACTCAACGCCTTGATCAGCTCGATGCCTGGCTCGATACACTTGATGGCCGCCTTGATCAGCAAACCGCCATGTTGACTCAAATTCTCTCTTTGTTACAGACGTCGCCGCCGCCGCCACCTCCGCCTCCGCCTCCACCAGACTCATAGTTTTGTTTACTCTTGGACAGTTTTTGGACAGTACTTTCTTTATTTGGCTGTATTTTCTGTTTCTTTTGTCTCTCCCAGACATAAAGGGGGAGTATTTTTGGGATGGGGATGGAGTATATATTTTGTTTGCACGATGGTTGGGGTATATGGGATATGTAGTCTTGCACTCATTGTGGATTTTGCAGATTGGACATACTATTTTTTGCATGATGATATAGTTTTGATTTGTTATGTCTTGATATGTTAACTATTCTCTCTATTCCCATGGTGTTGTTTATTTATTTTTGCAGATATTTCGTTAAGGTTGTTTCGTTAGTTGGGTTGGCTGTTTTGAGTTGGTTTGTTTGTTTAGTTAGTGCGTTTGTTTTCTAGGAAATTGTGTTAGAAAATTTTGTCCGGAAATTGACAAAGGGAGAGATTGTTAGGTCCCTTAGTCTTGTCAATCCCACGAACAAACTTGTGTAATCGAGTTGCAAATTTCCTAGTTGATTTGCCTTGCTCGCTCGAGCGAAGAAGTCCTGGCTCGATCGAAGGAGTCCTGCACCCAGAAGCTGCATTTGTCTGCCAAAAACCTGAGAAGGAAGATTTTACGCTCGAGCGAAGAAAGCTTGGCTCAAGCAACGCCACTTGAGGAAAACATGCGTATTTGGTTCCTCGCTCGAGCGAGAAAGTCTTCGCTCGAGCAACCGTCGCAGTCTTTGTTTTCTATAAATACTTGTTTAAGTCAGTTTTAGGGTTATGTTTTTAAGATCTTCTTTAAGGGTTTTAGGGTTTTCTTTTGGGGCTGTTTACTAGTTTTCCTTGATGATTAATTGAGTATTAAACTCATGTTTTGATAAGCACACATCAAGGAGTTTGATTGTTCATCTTTAAGAGTGTTCTTCTTCGATGGAATCTGAAGATTCAAGTGTAGAGGAGTCAAAGGAGTTTGATGCTATGCACAGTCGTTGATTCGACAATGGATGTTGTGGATTCAACATCAATCTGATCAATTCTGAGAAGAAGGTTGCGGTGAAAGATTTACAGAAGATTTGAAGACAAATTGACAACGGTTGGGTAATTTGTTTGGTATCTTTGTAATCTTTCTTTCTTCAGTAGTGGATTGATTTGTGGTGTTTTGCCCGTGATTTTTTTTTATCACAATTGGAGGTGTTTCAATTGTGGTTTTTCCACGTAAAAATCGTTTGTGTCGATTTATTATTTTTTGAAACAACAATCTAAATTACGTTCGTACATGCTTGATGATTTAGATTGTTAGTTTTAATTGTTTGGGAACCAGTATAATTAAATCTTGATCTAATCACGAATCACTTAGGTTTTTCATATACGTATATATTCATACAAGCGGTGGGTGTAAACGTAATACGTTTGTAATTTTACATTTAAATTTGTTAGTGAATTTGATGAATGAGAAAAATGGGTTGAATTTAAAATTTAATAATAGTTATATACTAAGCAGTTAACAACTTGGACATTCTTAGAAAGAATAAAAATAGTGACAGAATTTTAAAATTATTATGAGGTCCGTACTTTAAATAATAGAATAGATTTACTCAACTATAAAAATTGAACGGGAAATTCTACTATACACATACTTGAAAGGGGTGTGCCATATGCACCTCTAATCATGTTATTTTCTTCTTTAGTTATGATCAATTTTTTATTTAATTATGACATTATCACGAGATCTTTGGTTATGCCTCATGTGGTGTTTGGTTATAATTTTTTTTATTTTTTAGTTATGATTAAGAAAGTATGGAGTTATGCCGCTTTTTTCTTTAATTATAAGGGCATATATATGGTACACACTCTGTCTTTCCCAAGTTGAAAGTATATAAAAATTACCATAACAAACTATACATAATAGTCTAAATTATTAAACAAAGCTACTCAACTACATACTCAACTAAGCACACATAAATAATCAGGAATTAAATAAATTAGATTCAAATAAAAACATTTAGATACACAATTGACAAAATAAAACTTTTAAGGACCAAAGTGATACAGAATAGATACTTTGCAATGTTAATTTAGATATAGATATGGAATAGGCAGCATATAAGGTAGCCAAATTATGCCCCCAAACTGTCAAGTCATCTGATCTCTGAGGAGATAATTCCTCCCTAAATAAAGGTTTAATGATAGTCTAAACCTGATTACTACATTTCTTATGCATAACATTAGCTCTAAATAATTTAAAAAATGGAAAGAAAAGAACAAATGGAAACACTACAAGAAAGAACGTATGATCATATGTTTTTCTCAAGGACCTTGCTACATCCCCCTAAAAACACCCCCCCTAATCCCCCTAATTTCCATATCAAGTAAAAAAAAAAAAAAAAAGGGAAACAGTTGCCCAAATTGGAAATTAGGGGGATTAGGGGGGGTGTTTTTAGGGCTCCAAATCATTTTCCTTTTCTCAATTAGAGTTACATAGTTGTGGTTATCATGAAATAAGTCTTAATAACATAAATCCAATACACTGTCTTAGCAAACGACAAATAAAATAAATAAATAAATAAATAAACCATAATAAACATGTCCATGTTCACAGAGATGACAATTTTTGTTTTTTTTTTTGCAATCCAAAAATAATAATAAAAAAAAATCAACGGTAATAAAAAGGGATTTGCTTAATCATGAGGTGATTAGAAGCTTAGAGTACTTGAATTCTGCGTGTCTCTACAATTGAATTTTCGTCAACTGTATGCATATGCAGCAAAAGACCTAATAATTACAAAACGCATACTAAATGTAAGGAGGTGCAATATATCAATGAACAATATAAGCACTAAAAGTATAGGTGATTTAGACTTTGCTTGTTTCAATAGAAATTTTTTTTTTTTTTTTTTTTTTTTTTTGTATTTGATTCCGACCTTAAAAATGATGGGGTGTTAATTGTAATAGTGGTGGTGTAGGCAATGGGAGAGTGAGCAGAGTAGTGGTGGCGGAAATGGCGGGCAATCTTAAGAATAATGGTATGTTAGAGCAACTAACTCTTAACTTTTATTTTTGTCAAATTTAAATTTGATAAAAAAAAAAAAAGTGATTAAAAATCATATTCAATCTATTTATCAAATGGTGGATAAGGCTATGGTACACATTTTTGTAATATATATGCTATGCATTTTTCTAATAAATGTTATGTAATTTTTTCGTATGGTTATGACAATTTGTATTTCAGAAATAAAATTACATATTTTGTGGTAATGTTACAAATTTTTTTGTTAGAAAATGTTTGGATAAAAAAAGTGTAACATTACCACAAAATATATAAGTTAATTTCTAAACCACAAATTGGTGTAATTCTACTAAAAAATTACATAATATTTATCATAGAAATACATAATATTTATCATAAAAATACATAACGTGGTGCATAAAATTTCTCTCCAAATATCTATCCAATCAAGAGAGAAAGAAATTTTTTTTTTTTTTGGCATCAAATTAAAATTTGATAAAAATTAAAAAAATGGAGTATTGAAGTTGTTGTTGTTGTTTTTTTTTTTTTTTTTCATCAAACTTTGACGAAACGATAAATAAACATTGCAATTGAATGGGGGGACAAATCTGGAATTAAATTAAATTGAATTGAATTGAATTGGCAAAAAAAAAAAAAAACACAACTCAAATAACATGATTTGAAAACTTAAAATTTGAAAAAAGTTTCGAATTTTTTTTATCCAAATCATGATTTGAAAACTTAATCAAATGCTACCCTTATATTTCAAAATACAATTCAAAACTCGAAACTCATTTCAAAAATTAAACCAAACATAGCCATATTTTTTTGTGAGTATGTTTAGCATGAAAATAATGGAAGTAACAAGGAAAATATAAGAAATTTGAAATTTGTTATAAAAAGAATTATTTATAATAAAAATTCCTATTTTCTTGTAAAATTTTCATCCTAATCAGATTCATACAAAAAATTTGTTTTATTTTATTTTCCTTTTTTTTTTTACTTCACTTTCTGTCATTTACTTCTTTCTAATCAAACGGAGCCTAAATAGTATGATAATTTATTTTAAAATGTGACATTTTTAGTCCTTAAAATATATATTATTTGTTATTTTAATCCCTTAAATTTTAATTTTATCATTTTAATTATCAAAATTGTCAATATAAAAAGTAAAATAATAAAATTAAAATGACAAATAACGCATCCTAAAAACTTTCCTATCCTAAATCTACTTTTTTTAACTCTGAAATAAACAAAAACAGCAATTCATTCGGATTCACCTCCTCTCCAGCGCTTTACAATCCGGCTTCCTCCAGCCATTCCATCAGATGGAGACGCGTGGCGACAACGGATCCGGTGGGCGAGAAGGAAGCCACGTCTGTGAGGCTCAAGAAACAAACAAAACGACGACAAGTTCTATCATTTTGGCCAGATGGAGGTATGTAACGGAAAGTTTTTTTATTTTTATTTTGAATTACATATCCAGATTCAGATCCCTTCTCCCGCCTTTTTCATAAACTCAAAACCCAATCCCTCCTTCCCTCTCTCTCTTTCTCAGAACCCAGTCCCCTATCTATGATTCAGTTTTTTTCCCATTTATAATCAATCGACGGTAGAAGCCTTCGCTATCCCTAGACTCCATCATTTGAAAATCTTTGTTTACCCAAACAATTGTAGACACCAAAGGTTAGATTTGTAGTATTTTATTTTTCGTTCTTTCTTTGTTTTTGTTTTTTTTTGGGGGGGGGGAGTGGGGGTTCGAATCCATTCCGATTGTATGATGAAATGCCTTAATGAATCATGGACTTGGGTGTGAATCATGGTGAAAATTTGGAAGTTAGATGCTCATTTATATATGTTTGCTAGTCTGTTTGAGAACCCACCTAAAATCTGGAAGCAATAGTTTTAATGCTCATTTATATATGCTCATTTATAAATGAGCATATATAAACCTCATTTATATATTTTACTGAACAAATTAGCAATAGTCTGTCTGTTTGAGAACTCATTTATATATGCTCATTTACATATGATGCTCATAAATCTGGAAATTTTAGAGAACCCACCTAAAATCTGGTATGTATATGATGCTCATATTTCACTGAACAGATTTTTTTCACTCTTAAGCAGAAACAGATTTGTCATATCAATCAAGGTTAGGCTTTTAGATACTTCTGTAAAGTTTTTCTATTGATTTAGGAGAAGACAATCATTTTTCCACAAATCAAATATTTAGAAAAAGAAAAAATTGATTTTGTAGATAGTATGAGACAGAACATTAATGTGTAAAACAGAGCTTCAATATCATTTAAGAACATTAAACCATGTACTGCTTTCACATATTTCTTAGATAAAAAATCATGTTTACTTTTTTGCATTTTAGGTATTGGATATATCGAAGATAGATGATTTAACAATTGCTACCCAAATGGATGTTCATGGCGAGAATGATACACGATGTAAATCCATATTAGGTATGGAATTTGACTCTAAACAATCAGCTTATGAATTTTATAATTCTTATGGAGGAAGAGTTGGATTTAGTATTAGAAAAGAATATGCTCACAAAAGTAAGACCGGTGAAATTACTTCAAGGACATTTGTTTGTTCTAAGGAGGGTCTTAGAAAATCTGATAAAAGAGATTTTGTTGTAAGGATTCCTAGGGCAGAGACAAGGACCGGTTGTGGTGCTTTGATGAGCATTAAATTAATTAGGCAAATTGGAAAGTATAGAGTTATCAATTTTGTAGAAACACACAACCATCCCCTTGTAGTAAGTGCATGTGCTCATATGCTTCCTTCCCAAAGAAAAATTTCCACCTCTCAATATATTGAAATAGATTTAGCAGATGATTGTGGGATACCTCTTAGGTCATCCTATGAGTTAATGGGTAGAGAGGCAGGTGGAAGGGAATGTGTTGGGTTTTTGAAAAAAGATCAAGAGAATTATTTAAGAACAAAAAGACAAAGAATGTTGGAATTTGGTGAAGCAGGGAGCATATTGAAGTATTTTCAAGATCAGATGGTACAAAATCCTTCATTCTTTCATTCTATGCAGTTGGATACTGAAGAGCAAATAACAAATATTTTTTGGGCAGATGCTAGAATGATAATTGACTATGGTCAATTTGGGAATGTTATAACATTTGACACAACACACAAGATTAATAGAGAGAGCGGACCTTTTGCTATTTTCGTTGGCTTCAATAACCACCAAGAGACCATTGTTTTTGGAGCTGCATTGATGTATGATGAAACAACCGATTCGTTTATATGGTTGTTTAAAACTTTTTTAGAGGCAATGTCAAATAAACATCCAAAAACTATTTTCACAGATCAGGATGCAGCAATGGCTAAGGCTATTTCATATGTGATGCCTAACACATATCATAGGCTATGCACATGGCATATGGTGCAAAATGCTGTAAAACATATGAGTGGCATTTTTAGCGGTCCTGGTGGGATAAGAAGTGGTTTGGGAAAGTTTATAGACGAGTATGGGGAGGAAGAGGAATTTGTTGCAGCTTGGAATGCTATGTTAGATGAGTTTGATGTTCATGATAATTCATGGCTGCAAAGCATTTTTCATTTAAGGAAAAAATGGGTTAGGGCATATGTTAGGTCGACATGGTCAGCAAGGATGAAGAGCACACAACTTAGTGAAAGCTTAAATGCTTATTTGAAAGAGTACTTGAGATCAGATTACAATTTGATTCAATTTTTCACTCACTTCGAAAGGGTGCTTAATGAGAAGCGATATAAGGAATATGAAGCTGAGTATGCATTGTCATATAAGTTGCCCAGGATAAAAGTCCAAGTTCTGATGTTGACTCAGGCAGGAGATGTTTACACAAAGACTATCTTTAAAGAATTTCAAGATGAATATGTGGGTTCACTTGAGTTATACGTAGCAAATTATGTTCACAAGGATGATTGTTTGGTTTATATTGTCAAAGCATATCGACAATCTACAATGCGTGAAGTGAAGAAAGACAAAGATGGTAATTTGTCTTGTTCTTGTAGGTTGTTTGAGATGAAAGGAATATTGTGTAGTCATGTTATTAAGGTTCTTAAAGATGAAATGATCATAATGGAAATTCCAAGCCACTATATCCTGAAAAGGTGGACCAAATTAGCAAGAGCTGAAATTGTCCAAGATTACAAAGGGCGCGACATTCAAGCTGACCCTAAGTTGGAACAGAGCAGCAGATACAAGTCATTGTGCTCCCTCTTTACTATGATTTCATCCCAGGCATCTGAATTGGAAGAAACATATGAAGATTGTGTTCAGGAAGGGAAAAAATTGCTTGCATTTGTTCAAAATAAGTTGCGTATATGTATCACCAATGGACCACTAAACTTAAATGATGCTAGCTCTACAATGAGAACAAATGAGGGCAGTGAAGATGTCATTCAAGCGAAGGGACTGAAGAAAAGGATTGACCCCATTCGTGGAAGGCGACAGATTAAAAGTAGCTTGGAAAAGGCATTGGAGACTTCAAGAAAGAAAAAGCAACACATTCAAGTATTATTTAATTTTTTTATTTTTTTTTATGATCTTTACATTCTTTAAATTTTTCAATTTATGTTACTTGGTTTCATCTAAGTTCTTATCTTGATAGGATGTACAAACATCTTCAAATATGCTCCCACATATGATGCCACCATATGTTCAAGTACCAACTTCAATGCAGGTAATACGTAATTTTTTGTGTTCTTATCTTTACATTTTTAAATTTATTCGAGTTCTTTTCAAGAAATTTCAATTTCAATTTCAATTTCTAGGATGTACATATATCTTCGAATATGCTCCCACATATGAGGCAACCATTAGTTGAAGTACCAAATTCAATGCCTTGGACATGGAATGGAGAGCCTCAATATGCCAACTTCCGAGCCTTACTTCAAGGATCTACTTTGCTTAACTCATCACAATGCTCGACTAGCACACATTAAAATCAGGTATGTAACATGAATTATGGTGGATATCCTTCAATTCTATGCTTTGAACTCATTCTGATTATGTTTTTTACTTCATAGGTTCCCAATCTAAACATTATTCGGAATTCCCCTACACCAATATATCCAGAAATTCTTGGAGACCGATGAAGATTGTTGCAAGTGAAAGATTTTTGTTAACATTAAATTTGGGAATGTTTATTATGAACATTAAATTTGGGAATGTTTATTGTCAATTTGGATTGTGAATATTTCTATTGCTATACGGTCCATTGAATCGTAGAAGTGATTTTTTTTGGGTATGAAATTTTATTTTTGGGACAATGAAGAATATATTGCAAGAGTTGATTTTGTAGATATTGTTACTGATAAGCATATTTGATGAGGTGGGTATGAGATTGTTTACAGGGACGTATTGCAGGACAACACTAATGTGGTTGAGTTGAATTCACTGAGATTGTGCAATTGGATTGTTTACAAGGATGTATTGATGAGCATTTCTATCTGAATATATGACTTCTAGATTTTGAAACTGTCACCATCATGTTTCATAAATTATGGTTGCTTTTGTGCTGTTTCATAGAGTTTCCTTTAACTTCAGTCTAATATGCTGCAATTCATGTGGGAAAACAAGAAAATGAAATCTAATCTCAAAGATAGTCTTTGTGTAAATATCTCCTGCCTGATATTCAAAGATAGTCTTTGTGTAAACTATCTTTGAAGACTATCATTGAAATCTGATTTGTTATAAAATAGATTGGCTTAGACTAAGGGAACATCAGATTTCAAAGACTATCATTTGTTACACAAAGACTATCTTTGAAGAAGCCAATCAGTTTATTAGCTGAACATCATTTGTTATGTAATTGATTCAGGCAGGGAACATCAGAATTTAAAAAACCAATCTCTTTGCAGTCCTTGGAGCTCTCAAGAAAAAAATAAAATGAAATAAAATAAATATATAAATTGGTCTGACCAGTTGATCACCGGACGTCCGGGCGGTCAACTAAATTTTTTTATTTTTTTATTTAAAAAAAAAAATTAACTTGTTGGGATTTTTTTTTACTTAAAATTTAATTTTGGATTTGAAATTTTTTATTAAATTAATAATTTATCTATTTTATTTATTATAAGTGTTGAATCATTCCGTTAGTCAAAACGACTAATTAACCCAAAACGACTAATTTCGGTGTCGTTTTGTTAACTCAGCAACTCCTTGGTGCCTTCAGATCTACCAGACGCCACGCGTCTCCATCTGGTGAAATGGCTGGAGGAAGCCGGACTGAAGAGTGCTGGAGAGGAGGCAGATCCAATTCAGTTGGGGGCAAACCTGAAAGTTAATTGAACTAGCATTCAACTTTGAGATTCATTTTTATCTTCCCTAACCCTTGCGTTTTCCACCTTCCGATTGAAATGTTCTTGAAGACTGCCGATTTCAGTAATACCAATTTGTTTTCGGATTCGGGACCAAAGCTCGACATGAGGGATATGCTCGACGATCCAGTAGTCTTTTCCTTGGTTGGGTTTGGGTTCCATTCTATCTATGAATTCTTCTGGTACACCAACAAACGCAAGAGTTTTGAGGTTTCTGAGGTAGTGGATGCCAAATGGTACCTCCTTTAGTTGCGGGCTAGGCTCAATCGTTAGATCTTCAAGAAGAGGTAATGCTCCTTCCTCTATTATCACCGAATTCAATCCCTTCAACCCTAGGAGACATAGTTCCTTAAGTTTTTGAAACCTTTCGACCTCAAAATATAACTGCTCCCCATCATATGCATCCCAAAGACGAAGATGAACCAAACTAGGCAAGACTTGAAGAGCTTTTAGTGGATCATTCTTGGTAAAACCTGAACCCACTAGAGATAATCCAACTAGATTTTGAAGTTTGGGGATCCAGTCGGGCAACTTCTCTAAACGTCCAGCCAAGTAGAGACGTTGAAGATAATGAGGTGGAGAAGATGATATATACTGTAAATCCAGTATCTCATCATTACTTGAGGCACACACTCTCAAACGTTGAAGGTATTTCATCTTTTCAATGGCTGTACATAGAGCCCTCCCATGTTGTCTTTCCAATTTTGTAATTCCCAACTTCCTTAGCTGCCTCAATTTCTCAAGCTCTTTAATTAGGCCATCATTTGTCTCCATATACCACAAACTTTGCAGCTCCTCTAAACCCCCAATCCCTCCTTGTATCTTCACTCCTACTATATAGTCCACCCAGGATTCAGATTGTAAGTTATAAGAATAGGCAAGAAGATGTCGCAACTTAGGGAGCCTACTGATATCAAATGGGAGCTCTCTCACGAAGGAATATTTCAGATCCAAAGTCTGTAGGTTTTGCAACTTGCCTATGGACTTTGGTATTGTCTCCACTCGTGTACTCCTTATGCTTAGGTATCTCAAAAGAAATAGATTTCCCACTTTTTCATGAAGTTGATCCAAAGGAGCATCTTGAAGATCTAGTGTTTTCAAAAGCTTGAAATTTGCAGCTAGTGTACCCAATAAGGGCTTCTTTGGCAGCTCTCCCGCTTGAAAAAGAAAAACAGAATGAACTGGAGATTTAATAATGCTTTCCATAACTTTATCCATACTGCAATAATGCATATGCATAGATAGTCGGCGGGTTGTGTCATTGAAACTTGAATTCTCTTCTTCCATAAGTCGACTGAAACTAAACTCCTCTAACATTGAGAGAATAATTTCACGCACTACATCATGTACCCGACACACTCCAACTCTTCCATCAAATTTTGTTGTTGACACTTGAACTAAGCATCTATCAATCAACTCAATCAAGTATTCTTCTACAACTTCTTCCAATGTATTTCCTTTCCGCTCTTCAACTAAACCCTCAGCAATCCACAACCGAATTAGTCTTCCACTGCTGATAGAGTAGTCCTCTGGTATTATGCCAAAGCACAAGAAACATGATTTCAGGTAGTGCGGTAGATCATTGTAACTGAACAACACAATTTTTTTGATGCTTGCAAGATTCCTTTCTAACTCAGAGCCCAGGCTGTCAGAGAATTTTCGCCATTCGGATATGACCTTTTGTTTGCTGGACAAGAGACCACCTATTGCCACAATTGCAAGTGGCAATCCTTCACATTTTCTAACAATCTCGTGTGATACTTCCTCCAACTCAGGGGACAATGACCCCTAAAGGCTTTCTTGCAAAAGAGTTTCCAAGCCTCCTCTTGGGATAGGGGTTGAAGTTTGTGAACATTTTTCAATGAAGGTCCTACGCTTGAAGCAGCGACTTTTTCATTACGTGTGGTGATAATTACTCTACTGCCTTTGCTATTTTCTGGTAAAGCACATCTTACAAATTCCCAAAAATCAGTTTTCCATACATCATCAAACACAATGACGTACCTCTTTTCCTTTAAATATTCTCTTAGCTTGTCAATGAGTGACTTCTGGTCCATTGAATCAATTCCCTTATCAAGTGGAACTTCTTTTTCTAATAGCTTCTTTATCATTGTTTTGAGGAGCTCATCTGGCTTGTATGATTGAGAGATGCTGAACCATGCTCTGCAGTGAAAGTGTGCATCCACTTGTTGGCTGTCGTAAACTTTCTTGGCAAGTGTGGTCTTGCCAACTCCAGCCATGCCTACTACTAAGATCACTTCCCGTTGTGATTCTTCTTCCAACAATTCTTTTATCAGTTCATCTGTGGCATATTCAATGCCAACAACTTCGTCTTTTTCAGGGTAAAGGGAAGCTAATCGAGGGTCATGCCAATTGTCGTCTTTGGTGCCGCTGCTGTGCTCTGGGGCACTACTACTGAATTTATATCGATCAGAGCTCTCCTTGATCTCACGAATTTTAGTCTTGATGTCTTGGATTTGTGAAGCTATTTCATGTCTTTGCCTTAGTCTAGTGATCGAGTGAGTGACTTTATGGAAGTATCTGATGATGAAACTGAAACGTCGAGGCTGCTGCTTTGCCAAGTGAAGAAGTAAGTATTCATCAATAACGTCTTCTATCTGATAAGCAATCCCCCTTACTTCTTTCACCCATATTTTCGCGCCTTCCGTTCCTGTTTCTGCCTTTGATTCTGCATCTTTTAAGAAACATTGTATGTACTCCAATTCAGATTTGATAGTGTCAATTTCCTTGCGGACACCCTTTAACAACTCTACTTTATGGGCTAACAATGATCCCAAATATTGAATAACAGAGCTCACTGCACTTGCTGCCATTACTCTCCCTGCACTGCACTGAAGACACCGCCATCACGATTAGTTTTGATTATGTTTATTAGTAGTGTGTGACTGTCCATGTAAAACACAACTTAGATGATGGTGGATTTTCAATTCAGTGCATGGCTTTGTTTATCAGTTCATGAGCTGATGAAGAAAACTCAGTCACAACTTTTTTATTACTTCGGCACATTTTCCTTCAAAAAGTTATCTATGGAGAAAAAGTACACATGCTCATGCCCTTTATATTTTTTTTAAAAAAATTAAGTGGCCTCCTCTCTGTATTTATGAAACATGGGAGTCAAAATATAAAATTCAAAAATTTAGACAAACATATGAATTTCTCATAAGAAGGTATAATGTGTGGAGAAGACAAGAAGGTGGAGGAGGATTCTGGAAATTACTAAATCACATCCATTGAGAAAGTTTTAACTTGATTCTATCATAAATGTCTCTAGTGTCATAAAAGAGCGTCGAACACGACTCATAACGTCTCACTTTTAAAGAAAAATTGTTTTACAGTTGCTAAATTTCGTAACTCAATGTAAATATAAGAAAAACATGTTTATTTATATATATTTTCATATTATTTTTCACTTTTTATGTTAGTAGAAATTGATCTTGTAGTCTATACATTTAAGAAAAATATATTTTCGGAGTATACATTAGAATTTTAGTTTTAATGTTGATTAAAAAATTTAGACAAAATATAACAAAAGAAATTAATTTATCATAACTAGGGTCGAAAACAAACCTTGGCCAATACATGGAGGAGAATATAACAAGTTACCTGATCAAATTTATTGAAAAATATTTTTATTGGAGTTTTAATGTCAATTCCATCATGAATGTTCTTAATAAAATAAAAGAAAACATCTTTCGTAGATAAGACTTACAATTATTATCTTCCATAACTTAATATGGATACAAGAAAACATGCTTATAAAAGACAGTTTTAGTCTTTAAAATATGCGTTTTTTGTCATTATAGTTCCTCTAATTTCAATTTTGTCATTTTGATTTTTAAAATTGTCAATTTGAGTCAATTTAATCCTATCTCTAAAGTTCGTTTACATTGATAACAAAAAAAGTATTTATCTTTGGATAAAAAATAGTTTTATCTTTGCCAACCCCATTTGATGGGACTTAAGGCTTAGTTTGATTTGGTTTGGTTTGGTATAAAAAACAGTTTTGGTCTCTAAAGTATGCATTTCTTATCATTTTAGTCCCTTAAGTTCTAAATTTTGTCATTTTAGTCCTTAAAATTGTCAATTTGAGTTAGGATCAAATTCACTCAAATTGACAATTTTAAGGACCAAAATAACAAAAATTAAAACTTAATGGATTAAAATGACAAGAACGTATACTTTAGGGAGTAAAACTATCTTTTATTTATGTTCGCATTAACAATTTAGACGGTCATTAGAGATAGGACCAATTGACTCAAATTGATAACTTTGAGGATCAAAATAACAAAATTAAAACTTAAAGGATTAAAATGAAAAGCAACACATACTTTAGAAATTAAAACTGTCTTTTATCCTATTTTATATATTTATCTCGTCTTTTTGCTCACTTTTTATCCGTGCACATATTGGTGTGGTAGTTCATACTTCTTTTTTTTTCTGTTTAAAAAAAATAGTTTATATATTGACCTCCCTATGTTAAAATTTTAGATTCGTCCCCGGTGCAATGGGCGATCGCCCCTACGTTTTCAAATCACTCCATGATTAGTATAATTCCATCACACAAGAATTGAAAGTGGACCACACATTATTTATTTTCAAATTTTGACTCAAATTCTAAATAATTAACTTCAACCAAATGCAAAAGTTGAATGTGGACCATACATTATTTATTTTCAAATTTTGGCTCAAATTCCAAATAATTAACTTTAACCAAATGCAAAAGCCGAAGTAAACGTTTAAGATTGTGGTTGGATTACGGATTTGGGCAGTGTTTAATTAGGGAAAGGGAAAAAGGTGGATAAAATATAGATGAAATGGAGTTAAATTTCATCCATGTTTTATCCATAATTTTTCTTTTTCCTTTCTAAATTTTTGATCCAAATACAATCTAAAAATAAAATGTTCTAAATTTGTCACCTCTACACATGATTTAGCCAGCATTATTCCATCAATTGCACCACCAACTTTATTAACTAACATAGTATATTCAGATGTAAAAAGTGTATGAGCATTGTTTTTCAAATCTAAAAATTAATCAATTAAAATATTTAATGTAACACTCCCTCTTATATCTTCTCTAATTATCAACCAATTATATTACTTATACATCATTAAATTTAAAAAATAGACTTATATATTATTTTTCAATAGTGTATATTAGTTTTCAACCTCATGCTATGCATGGTTTCTATTTTAAAATTTGAAATTAATAATTAAATATAATATTTTTATATCTATAAATATAAATATTATTAAATAATAAATATGAATGTATATACCAAATAATTATGCAGTCAAAATATAGAAGTACTTTCAATATTTTTGTTTTAAAATAAAAGAAATACCTGTCAAAGAGGAAAAATTTATCAATACCTTTTCTATTATCTCAAATGAAAATTATAAAATAAATCATAGTGATTTTAAAATAAATTTTTTAAATTAAATTCATTTTAATAGAAATATAAATATATTTATTTTGTTTGATTGCAATCATTGTATCTTTTTTTAATTAAAAGTTTAAACATGATAAAAACATTATAAGATGAGAATATTTGTTAGAAAATGTTTTTAAATAAGTCAAAATCAGGGCCGGCCCTAGACTAATGTCAGTAAAGCCTGTGCCTTGAGCCCTCAAATTTTAATCTAAAATAGGGCCCTAAATTTGTTAATTTTATATTATATTAAAATTTTAAATAGGCGCAATATTTTTTTATTGCATGAGGCTCAATTTAAGAGGCCTAAAAAAGTTATGTTGGGCCCAATAAATATATAAATATTGTTAAGTTCAATTAAAAATTTGTATATATTCATTCCAAACAAATTAAAATATATATTATATAATGAGTCCAAGTAGAGCCTTATGTTAACAACCCACCACCTTACCAAAACAAAAACTTCTTTTTTTATTCCTCTCTCTCTCTCTCTCTCTCTAGATATATACATTGCCTTAATTTTTTTGCCTCCTCTCTTTATTATTATTGAGAGGGTAGTTTATGTAGTCAAATTGGGTCAAGCTAGTTAGAATCGTCTTCCAGTGCTAGGCCGCATAATGGGCCGAGTTATGAGGATATCACACTTTTGGGCCGAGTAGAGGCTAAGCCAGTCAAAGATGTTTGACCGAACTATTAAATGTCCATATCCTAGGACCTAACTATTTCCTAACACCGGTCAAGGATTGAACCGAGCTACGAGCAAAGGTGGTAAAAAACAGGCGAAGGTAGGAGATTGACCAAGCTAGGAATATAGCTACGCAGTGTCAACTAGGTGGTGCACCGTGCAGACGCTGCATGGCACTACATGTTGCACGGCTAGGCCAATGGCAAATAGAACAAAGGTAGTCTGGTTGCACGGCAGTTTGGCTTGCAGTGAGAAGGGTGAATGTGATTCTTAGGAAAATTCTATAAAGGAAAGTTAGAATCCTACTAAGATTGTGTCATGCAAAATCTACAAAAATTCAAACCCAATCCTAATCTTAGTTATTGCAATTCTTACTCCCGAATACATAGAGCTTTTGTCTTCTAAGTCTATTTGTTGACTTAGGCATCGAAGAGATTTCCAGCACACACCCGCTGGCTAGCTTACATTTGTGTTTTCAGGTGATACGATGACATTCGGAGGAGCACAAGCTTGATCAATCGGTTTATACGAGTGAAGTTTATTTCGTGCTCATACAATTATTTAATTGAATAATTTTTCTTTAATTTTTGCCCTAACTCTATTTCAATAATTTGTATTTTGCTATTGGATAGTCAATCAATTGTGATTTGTGTAGATTATAGTTGTGTATCAGATTATAACAATATAATCATTACATTGTCAATGTCAGTTGTATTGATTATTGCTAAATCATAAAAAACAAGGCCATATTTTATCTTTTTTTAATATTTATGATGATTTCTTCGAATCTTAATATATAAAAGTAAATTTTAATTTATAATTTTAATGACTATAAGTGTAAGGAAACTTTTTGTGACTATTAACCATTAAAAAAATATTGATAAACCTAGTAGAACTAGCAAAATTAATGAAGAAAATATAAAATTATTTGTCAAAAAATATTTTATTAAAATTTTAGGCGGTCAAATTACACAAAATGCAAAAAATATTCTTAATGAAAATATTTTACAACAAATAAATGAGTCTAACACAATATCAATTCAGCAATATTTTTTTAAAAAATTATTTCTAATGTGATATTATTATAAAACTAACAGAACTAACAAAATTAATGATGAAAGTCATTAACCACCAACTTTCTTTCTTTTTTTACTGAAGGTCTTCCTAAAAGATAGATTTTTTTTTTTATAATTATATATACATCATTCACCAATCTTATTCATCTACTCCTATAAATAGATTGTCAAATTCCCCCCTCCCCGCTCTTCCCTCTGTTTCTTATCTTTTTGTCTCTTTTTTTTTTTAACAATCTTTTATATTTGCTTTATCATACTTTTGTATGTATTTTAAAATTGTAATTTTTTTCTACATGTTATTAAAATTAATAAACATAAATATACATGGTGGAATAATTTTAAGAAAAATTTACCTGTGAATCTCATCTTGTGGATTGGTGATCCATTTAGTCCTAATAATTTTTTTATAGACCAATTAGTCCAATTGATTTTAAAAAGATAGATTTAATATAATTTAAAAATTAGATTTACGATTATACTTTATTTCTATTATATTTTATTCTCTTTTTTTTTTTCTTTTTTCTCTTTTTTTGTGTGCTAGAAATGTAAGATACACAATCTATGAGAATTAAATTTAAGATGAATTTTTATAGGAGAATCTTTTTTATGTTAAAAAATGTTTCAAAAGGAGTATAAAAACTCCTTAATAAGTTTTGGACAAATATATAATTTTAAATTATAACACACCAATGTAACACCCAAATGTAACAATTCAATATAACACTCTCAAAAAACTTCTTAGTATATTTTTCCCAAATGTAATACTACAAAAAAAACTCCTTAGTGTACCACTCTAATGTAACACACAAAAAAGCTCCTTTGTATTTTTCTCAAGCGTATCACTCTAATATGATGTTTCCAAAAAAATGATGTGAGTTTCTTCAAATCATTTTAAAAGGATGTAGATTCTTCAAACCATTCTAAAAGAAGTACTAAAATTACTTAGTAAACTTTGAGCAAATGTATAACGTCAAACTGTTTGGAAAAAGTACAATAACGAGTTTTTAGTGTTTTTGGGTTATATGAGAGTGTTACGTTTGGAAAAAAAATATACTAATAAGAATTTTTTTTTGTCTGTTACATTGAAGTGTTATGTTTGAAAAAAAAATATACTAAGTAATTTTTTTTTGAAGTGTTACATTGTTGCGTTTGAGAAAAGTACACTTACGAGTTTTTAGTATTTTTGTGTGTTATATTCAAGTGTTACGTTTGAAAAAAATATATTAAGGAGTTTTCTTTGAGTGTTACGTTGTTGCGTTTGAAAAAAGTACACTAAATAATTTTTTAGTGTGTTAAATTAGAGTGTTACGTTATTAGAGTATTGCGCTCTTGTTCGTAATGTGAGATTTGTTACAGAATGACAGAAAATCTAAAACTTTTATAATGCGGATTGTCATCTCTTGAAGAAAAAGAAAAAAATATAGATGTACGAGCACGAAATAATCTTCTCATATAATCCTGTTAATCAAGTTTGCACTCCTTCAAACGTCATCGCTTTACTTCCTGAAAACACAAATGTGAGCTAGTCGGCGGGTGTGTGCCGGATACCTCTCCGATGCCTAAGTCAAAAAATAGACAATAGACAAAAAGCTCTGTGTATTCTAGAGTAAGAATTGTGATACCTCTACATAGGTCCTACTATGAGCTTTTATAGATTTCTGCCTAGCAAAATCCTAGTAGGATTCCAACTCTCCTTATAAGAATCCTCCTAGGAATCACACTCTTACTCACTACTAGCCAAGTGAGATGGTTTGCACAATTCTATTAGGACTCTACTCTCCTTACCAGAGTCCTCCAAGGAATCACAAATCTCTGGCACAATCCTAGTAGGACTCTAACTCTCCTTAGCAGAGTCCTCCTAAGAATTACATTCCCAAGGATAATGCATATCTTGATAACACCCTACTCACTGCCAACCAAGTGAGATGGTTATCATCTTGCTTCGCTCGCTACGCCTACCCGAGCTATCTGGCGCAAATACTCTGACCGAGCTACCTTATCTCGGTCCACTACCGTTTGGGCCGTGTCGCCGAAAGCCGATTTATCGAATTGCACCCTGCCGAGCTACATATAACTTGGCCCTCTCCATTGACAACATCTTGGTCCGATAAAGGACTATCTTCAGATAGCTACGTCCAGGCCCTAACAACCCATCTCCGACCGACCTAGTGCCTTCCTAGCCCAAGACCGAGCTACACCAACTCTTATCTCGGCCCATTGCGCGGCCCAATTTCCAAAGAAGACTTTTCCTAGCTCGGCCCAATTTGTTTACAAATTACCCTCTCAATTGCCCCTTAATTCCATCTGCGTAGCATGATTGGGATTATTTTTCCTCCAGCTGAGCTAAGAATGCCCCACTCTGTCGAGCTAAAAAGTTGTTCTGTTTCACAGCTCGTTCAACCCCAATAAGCCTTGTCAGTTGCTCAACATGTCCTTCCACTTATCTGGTACGACGTCATTCCTAGGATACGTGGCGTGCCCCCATTATCCTCGTTCTCCTGTTACAACCGTCATGTACCTCCAAAAATTTGAACAACCCCGCATTTTTTCCTTCAACATTTATATCCCTTCGAGTTCGTAATAGCACAAGAATGCGTTCTTTCTAAGTAATCGGGCTATTTGTCCCACCTTTTGTAATCATCTTCCAATTAATGAAAAAATTTCGATCTCTTTGCTCGGTGACAGTGTTTCTTTTTCAATGTTTTGCATCAATCTTACTGCATGCCTAGCCGAACTAATTAGCTTGGTCTTACCTGATCCTGCCAACCTTCTTTGGCCGAGATATGCATCTTGGCTGAAGAATCCAAAAAACTTGTTGGTCAAACCAGCCAACCTACTTTGGCCGAGGTAACTATCATCCCAGAGAAAAAGTGCAAAAAATTTGTTGATCAAACCTGCCAACCTTCTTGAGCTTAGATCTTTATCTTGGTTGAAGAATGAAAAAGTGTTGGTCAAACCTGCCAACCTTCCTGAGCCTAGATCCTTATCTCGGCTAAAGGAAAAAAGTGTTGGTCAAACCTACCAACCTTCTTGAGCCTAGATCCTTATCTCGGCTAAAGAATGAAAAAGTGTTGGTCAAACCTACCAACCTTCCTGTGCTTAGATCCTTATCTTGGCTAGAGGAAAAAAGTATTGGTCAAACCTGCCAACCTTCCTGACCCTAGATCCTTATCTTGACTAGAGGAAAAAAAGTGTTGGTCAAACCTACCAACCTTTTTGAGCCTAGATCTTTATCTTGGCTGAAGAATGAAAAAAGTGTTGGTCAAAACTGCCAATCTTCCTGAGCCTAGATCCTTATCTCGGCTAGAGGAAAAAAAAAGTGTTGGTCAAACCTGCCAACCTTCTTGAGCCTAGATCCTTATCTCGGCTGAAGAATGAAAAGTGTTGGTCAAACCTGCCAACCTTCCTGAGCCTAGATCCTTATCTCGGCTTGAGGAAGAAGTGTTGGTCAAACCTGCTAACCTTCTGGAGCCTAGATCCTTATCTTGGCTGAAGAATGAAAAAATGTGTTGGTCAAACCTGCCAACTTTCTTAATTGCCCCCTAGTCGGGCAAAGATTTGTTAGAAAGAGTTGGTCAAACCTGCCAACCCACTTTGTTCCCAATTGGGCAAAGACTTTTGCGCGGTACCTACTTGTCAACCGGGTTAACTTTCGCTAAAGGCTTTTTGTCTGATATCGCTGTTGTGTCGGATTCTACCTTGGTGCACTCCCCATCTTCCTCTACCCAGATTTGTTAGTGCACTCTCTCCATTATGGCTTTCATAGTAAGAAGCGGCATCATTGTCATTGAATCTCTCAATTTATTATCAGCTGGCAAACCTTGTTTGTACTCTACAATAACCAAGTTTGTAGGGCAATCTCTAATCTGATTAAAAGTCTCCCAATACCGGTTATTGTAAGACCTCAATGTTTCCTTCTCATCTATGTCTATGGAGAAAAGCTGATCAATCTCTACTGGCATCTTGGTGTTTGTTTTGAATCTGGTCACAAATGCCTCCGCTAGTTGCGCCCATGAAGCTGTGCTACCTTCTGGCAACCTTTCAAACCATATTAAACCCAAGTCGCCATGGCCAGAAGGAAATAGAATACACATTAGAGCTTCGTTTCACCGATACACGGCCATAACCTGGCAAAAGTGGCTCAAGTGCATGTAGGGGTCTGACTTTCCCTCATAAGTAGTGAATTTGAGTTGATGGAAGCCAGAGGGTAATAGTGCGTTTTCTATCGCCGGAATGAACGGCGAGCTCTGCAACCTTGCTAACGCTTTGTCTACTGGTTCATAGGCAAGACGTGGTTCTAGCATCCCAACATCGATACTCCCATGTATTCTAGGAGCCAACCGTTATAGTGCGGAGACTTTGCGAGGGTCGCACGCCTGAGTATCTTCTCTCTTTTGAGCCCTTTCTTCTAGCACTGTCCGCAGGTCCGCCGACCTAGGCAACTCCGTGTGCCTAGATGTCGTTTGGTGCGAATGTGATGGCCGATAACTGCTTTCCTCCGTGTAAGACCTTTTAGTCCTCATTTTCTCAGACATGGAGTAAGGAGTCCTGGAAGTCCTTGATTGTGTATCGTATATCCTTAGGCTTCTGTTTTCCATGTGAGACGGTGTGTCTTGCCTGTCACGATCTTCTAAGTGGCAAGGGTGCACCCTACTCTTGCCCACTTCTTCTTCCACCGCCCCTTTGCCCTTTATCTGGCGCTTCATAGTCTCCATGTCAGCCTCCATTCTTCTTCTCACTTCGTCTTGCTCCCTTACGCGATCTTCCAGAACCTGAGGATCCATCATTCGCCTTTGTCTATCAGGGCTTTAAGAGCGGTGTAGACTTGAGCCCCATCTTTCTCGCGCCTCTCTTCATGGATTCCGCCGCTGGGGATCTAATTCCGCCATGGGTGGTACATAAAGTAAGCCTTTGTGCTTTGCGCCCCCTCCCGGGGTCTCCCCATCAATAGCAGAATGTGGTAAGTCTTCGTTATACGGCATTGGCATTGATTGAAGAAGAACTCAATCAAAAGGTTCGTTCTTTGTGATATTTCCCAAAGACGGCGCCAATTGTACGAGCACGAAATAATTTTCTCGTATAATCCGATTGATCATGTTTGCACTCCTTCAAACGTCGTCGGTTTACTTCCTGAAAACATAAACGTGAGCTAGCCGGCGAGTGTGTGCCAGATAACTCTCCGATGCCTAAGTCAACAAATAGACAATAGACAAAAAGGTCTGTGTGTTCTAGAGTAAGAATTGTGATACCTCTACATAGGTCATGTTATGAGCTTTTATAGATTTCTGCTTAGCACAATCCTAGTAGAATTCCAACTCTCCTTATAAGAATCCTCCTAGGAATCACACTCCTACTCATTACCAGCCAAGTGAGATGGTTTGCACAATTCTAGTAGGACTCTACTCTCCTTAGCAGAGTCCTCTAAGGAATCACAAATCCTTGGCACAATCCTAGTAGGACTCTAACTCTCCTTAGCAGAGTCCTCCTAAGAATTACATTCTCAAAGGTAATGCATATCTTGATAACACCCTACTCACTGCCAACCAAGTGAGATGGTTATCATCTTGCTTCGCTCGCTACGCCTACCCGAGCTATCTGGCGCAAATACTCTGACCGAGCTACCTTATCTCGGTCCACTGTCGTTTGGGCCGTGTGACCGAAAGCCGATTTATCGAATTGCACCCTACCGAGCTACATATAACTTGGCTCTCTCCATTGACAACATCTTGGTCCGATAAAGGACTATCTTCAGATAGCTAGGTCCAGGCCCTAACAACCCATCTCCGACCGACCTAGTGCCTTCCTAGTCCAAGACCGAGCTACACCAACTCTTATCTCGGCCTATTACGCAGCCCAACTTCCAAAGAAGACTTTTCCTAGCTCGGCCCAATTTGTTTACAAATTACCCTCTCAATTGCCCCTTAATTCCATCTGCGTAGCATGATTGGGATTATTTTTCCTCCAGACGAGCTAAGAACGCCCCACTCTGCCGAGCTAAAAAGTTGTTCGGTTTCACAGCTCGTTCAACCTCAATAAGCCTTGTCAGTTGCTCAACATGTCCTTCCATGTATTTGGTACGACGTCATTCCTAGAATACATGGCGCGCCCCATTATCCTCGTTCTCCTGTTACAACCGTCATGTACCTCCAAAAAATTGAACAACCCCGCATTTTTTCCTTCAACGTTTATACCCATTCAAGTTCGTAATCGCACGAGAATGCGTTCTTTCTAAGTAATCGGGCTATATGTCCCACATTTTGTAATCATCTTCCAATTAATGAAAAAATTTCAATCTCTTTGCTCGGTGACAATGTTTCTTTTTCAATGTTTTGCATCATTCTGACAGCATGCCTAGTTGAACTAATTAGCTTGGTCTTACTTGATCCTACCAACCTTCTTTGGCCGAGATACGCATCTCGACTGAAGAATCCAAAAAACTTGTTGGTCAAACCTGCTAACCTACTTTGGCCAAGGTAACTGTCATCCCAGCCAAAGAGTGCAAAAATTTTGTTGGTCAAACCTGCCAACCTTCTTGAGCTTAGATCTTTATCTCGGCTGAAGAATGAAAAAGTGTTGGTCAAACCTGCCAACCTTCCTGAGCCTAGATCCTTATCTCGGCTAGAGGAAAAAAGTGTTGGTCAAACCTACCAACCTTTTTGAGCCTAGATCCTTATCTCGACTAAAGAATGAAAAAGTGTTAGTCAAACCTGCCAACCTTCCTGTGCTTAGATCCTTATCTCGGCTAAAGGAAAAAAGTGTTGGTCAAACCTGCCAACCTTCCTGAGCCTAGATCCTTATCTCGGCTAGAGGAAAAAAAGTGTTGGTCAAACCTGCCAACCTTCTTGAGCCTAGATCTTTATCTCGGTTGAAGAATGAAAAAGGTGTTGGTCAAACCTGCCAACCTTCCTGAGCCTAGATCCTTATCTCGGCTAGAGGAAAAAAAAAAGTGTTGGTCAAACCTGCCAACCTTCTTGAGCCTAGATCCTTATCTCGGCTGAAGAATGAAAAGTGTTGGTCAAACCTGCCAACCTTCCTGAGCCTAGATCCTTATCTCGGCTTGAGGAAGAAGTGTTGGTCAAACCTGCTAACCTTCTGGAGCCTAGATCCTTATCTTGGCTGAAGAATGAAAAAATGTGTTGGTCAAACCTGCCAACCTTCTTAATTGCCCCCTAGTCGGGCAAAGATTTGTTAGAAAGAGTTGGTCAAACCTGCCAACCCACTTTGCTCCCAGTTGGGCAAAGACTTTTGCGCGGTCAGTCCTACTTGTCAACCATATTAACTCTTGCCAAAGGCTTTTTGTCTGGTATCGCTGTTGTGCTGGATTCTGCCTTGGTGCGCGCCCCATCTTCCTCTACCCGGATATGTTGGTGCACTCTCTCCATTAGGGCTTCCATAGTAAGAAGCGGCGTCATTGTCATTGAATCCCTCAATTTATTATCAGCCGGCAAACCTCGTTTGTACTGTGCGATAGCTAGGTTTGTAGGGCAATCTCTAATCTGATTAAAAGTCTCCCAATATCGGTTATTGTAAGACCTCAATGTTTCCTTCTCACCCATGTCTATGGAAAAAAGCTGGTCAATCTCTACTGGCGTCTTGGTGTTTGTTCTGAATCTGGTCACAAATGCCTCCACTAGTTGCGCCCATGAAGCTATGCTACATTCTGAAAACTTTTCAAACCATGTTAAACCCAGGTCACCATGGCCAGAAGGAAACATGATACACATTAGAGCCCCGTTTCGTCGATACATGGCCATAACCTGGCAAAAGTGGCTCAAGTGCATGTAAGGGTCTGACTTTCCCTCATAAGTAGTGAATTTGGATTTGTGGAAGCCTGAGGGTAATAGTGCGTTTTCTATCACCGGAACAAACGGCGAGCTCTGCAACCTTGCCAACGCTTTGTCTCCTAGTTCGTAAGCAAGACGTGGTTTTGGCATCCCAACATCAATACTCCCATGTGTTCTAGAAGCCAACCGTTGTAGTGCGGAGACTTTGCAAGGGTCGCGCGCCTGAGTATCTTCTCTCTTTTGAGCCCTTTCCTCTAGCACTGTCCGCAAGTCCGCCGACCTAGGCAACTCCGTGTTCCTAGATGTCGTTTGGTGCGAATGCAAGGGCCGATAACTACTTCCCTCCGTGTAAGACCTTTCAGTCCTCATTCTCTCAGACATGGAGTAACGAGTCCTGGAAGTCCTTGATTGTGTATTGTATGTCCTTAGGCTTCGGTTTTCCATGTGAGACGGTGTGACTTGCTTGTCACGATCTTCTGAGTGGCGAGGGTGCACCCTACTCTTGCCCACTTCTTCTTCCGCCGCCCTTTTGCCCTTTATCTGGCGCTTCATAATCTCCATGTCAGCCTCCATTCTTCTTATCACTTCATCTTGCTCCCTTACGCGATCTTCCAGAACCTGAGGATCTATCCTTCGCCTCTGTCTATCAGGGCTTTGAGAGCAGTGTAGACTTGAGCGCCATCTTTCCCGCGCCTCTCTTCGTGGATTCCGTCGCTGGGGATCTAATTCCGCCATGGGTGGTACATAAAGTAAGTCTTCGCGCCTTGCACCGCCTCCTGGGGTTTGCCCATCAACAGCAGAATGTGGTAAGTCTTCGTTATGTGCCATTGACATTGATTGAAGAAGAACTCAATCAAAAGGTTCGTTCTTTGTGATATTTTCCACAAACGGCGCCAATTGTACAAGTACGAAATAATCTTCTCTTATAATCCTGTTGATCAAGCTTGCACTCCTTCAAACGTCGTCGCTTTACTTCCTGAAAACACAAACGTGAGCTTGCCGGCGGATGTGTGCCGGATACTTCTCCGATGCCTAAGTCAGCAAATAGACAATAGACAATAGACAAAAAACTCTGTGTATTCTAGAGTAAGAATTGTGATACCTCTACATAGGTCCTGCTATGAGCTTTTATAGATTTCTGCTTGGCACAATCCTAGTAGGATTCCAACTCTCCTTATAAAGGAATCACAAATCCCTGACACAATCCTAGTAGGACTCTAACTCTCCTTAGCAGAGTCCTCCTAAGAATTACATTCCCAAGGATAATGCATATCCCAATAACACCTTACTCACTGCCAACTAAGTGAGATGGTTATCACCTTTCTCGGCTCGCTACGCCTAGCCGAGCTATCTGGCGCAAATACTCTGACCAAGCTACCTTATCTCGGGCCACTACCGTTTGGGCTGTGTGACCGGAAGCTGATTTATCGAATTGTACCCTGCCGAGCTACATATAGCTCGGCCCTCTCCATTGACAACATCTCGGTCTGATAAAGGACTACCTTCAGATAGCTAGGTCCAGTGCCCTAACAACCCATCTCCGACCGACCTAGTGCCTTCCTAGCCCAAGACCGAGCTACACCAACTCTTATCTCGGCCCATTGCGCGGCCCAACTTCCAAATAAGACTTTTCCTAGCTCGGCCCAATTTGTTTACAAATTACCCTCTCAATAGAGATGATTAAAAAAAAATGCCAAAGGAAGAGGAAAAGTTTAAAAACGAGAAAGTCATCTCTTGAACTGTATGAAGGACATTTAAGCAAAATTCTGAAGGATTAAAAGTGACACAAGTCACATTTTTAAAACTTCGTAAGAGAAATCTCTAATTTACAAATACAAATATATAACCTACTCTAGTCTGTTTGATTTCTTTTTCTTATCTGTTTTCTGAATATTTCCCCCGCGGGGGGGGGGGGGGGAATAACAGAAACTAGTTTAGTTTGACATAAAAAATATTAAAAAAATATTTTACAATTTTCAAAAATTATTTTCACACTCAAAAGATGATAAAATCATATAAAAATATTGAGTAATTTTTATTCTCGTTCAATTTTCACCAAATCAAACAGAATTAATTATAAAAATAAAACCAAACCAAACCAACATCATTCCCAGGTCTAATATAATCATATTTAAGGCAACGAGTCAGGCCATGGGACTTTTTTAGTTAGATGGTCCAACCAATCTAAAAACTTAATAACAATTACTATAAATTACATTGATTTCGTCTGAGTTCGAAAAAAAATACAAGCTCTACAAATTTGGCATAACTATGCCATGCTTTTTTTTTAAAATAAAGCTAAGCAAAAGTACCAAGCGAAAAAAAAAAAAAAAAATCAACACAAATGGCAAAGAAGATACAAATATGATCATTTGAGTGGAGACTTGTAAAATATTTGCTCAAATAATGATCCGAAAGAGAAGAAGATAGTAATGGAATATTGTAGAAACAAACATACCAGCAAGCAAGCAGAGATTGATGATGAGCAACTCTCGATATGAAGATCTACACTCAACCAAAACCTTGAGGAGCTGCTTTTGTTGCTTTTGTCAGATTTCAGCTAAAGCTTCACTGTATGAATGAATTATTGGGATTAGGCTTCGTTTGTGGAGAAGAAAGACATGACATAAGGGGTGTTTGGAAGTGAGTTTAGGGGCTAAAATAGTCTCAATGTAGAAAAAAAAAATGCCAAAAATCATATGCAAACAAAAAAATGGGTAATTCTATTTACGCACACTAAATTCTCTCAGTGCACATCTTTTTTCTAGATGCACATTTATTGAATTTGAAATCTTATGGTTTGTTCAGTACACATCCTACCTGCTAAAAATACCCTCATCTTCTTTATAATTCAAACCCTAACCCTAACCCCCTAATCCTTATCTTCTTCATTCATCGGCGACCAACCACCACCTCTTCTACCGAAAAACTGCATGGCCACCTCCACTCATCCTTCTACCATCACCGGCTGCCATTACCAAACCATTTACTCCACAACGTCTAATTTCACTATCCACTATTTCTTTATGAACCCTAGGTACCGTGACTCCATATTTACACGGCCCCATCTGCCATGAATATGGGGTCTTTCTGTGAAGCAGTTAAGGAGGATGACATCGAATACAAAGTTGGAAAAGATGACGCTACAAAAAAAGTAGTTGAGGTCGCCACCAAAGGAGTGGTGGGGGATTAAGAATTAAGGTTTTAAATGAAGAAAATAAGATTATTTTGATAATTTTATTTTTGGACAACACTGTAATAAAAAAAAATTATTAAGTATGTTTACAAAAATTATATAATGTGTAAAAATAGGATTACCCGGACCTATCAGCAGTAGGTCCATCACGTGGGGTATGGCGAGGCTGCCCAGGTACGCAAAAAGATGCTTTTGCCTTTGAATTTTTTTTTTTTAAAACCACACCAACCATTCAATCATTAGAAGTAATTTTATCATTTCTCTTTCCACATTATTTTAAACATATTTTCTAATACAATAATTAAATAAAAAATTCAACTCATCTTCTTAAATATAAATATTAAAATAATTAAATAATTAAAAAATTAAAAAAATAACCACTTCTCAAACGTGGCCATAGACGACTTTGTAGTCTTCCTTTTGGAATATTTAGATGGGATATGGGAAAGCAAAGGAATAGAAGTGTTTAAAAAAAGGATAATAAGATATATGGTATGCGATTTATTTATAGATTTGTGTGACTTAAATTATACATTTTTGTGAGAATTTATGATATATTTTTATAGGTTATCTTACGTGAATTTGTATTAAGTTATGCGATTTTGTAAGATGACTTATGTATATTTGTGAAAACTTATGCCAAATCTGAAATTTTTTTAAGTTAACTTGTGTGAATTTGTGTTTAACTAATGCAATTTTTTGATGTGATTTCCGTATGTTTATGAAAATTCACATCAAATTGTAATTTGTCAAATTTTTATGCATTAACTTACGTGAATTTATGTTCAAGTTGCGTGATTTTACAAGACAAGTATTTTTATAAGAATTTATGCAAATTTACATACCCTTGCATATGATGTGCAACTCTTAAGGAATTAAACACCCAAACACTTCTCGAGAAAAAGAAAACTCTTTTTATTATTTAGATGATTAAAAAAAAAGAGAAACAACAATGATATCTCTCTCTAAAACTAAAACTGTAATTGAGCTATACTTATTAAAGCTCACAAATTAGAGCTCTAAAATATTTTTCTTTTAAAAAAATTAAAGAAAAATGATAAATTTGATATAATGCAATTTCTATGTTAAATATAAATCGAAAGAGATGATTGAAAAAGGAGTTTGTAGTTAAATTATATATATATATATATATGCATACATGTATATAAGAAATAAATAATAACAAAAAAATTTGTAGGATTGGAATCGAAATAATAATAGAATCGGGATCATCTACGATTCTACACGATTTTATAAATAGGATTGTAAATCACTTTAAAATCCTATTAAATTTAAGATCCTAGTGTGATTCGAATCGTTTGGCCCAACTAAGATTGTAGGATCATAAGATCTTACGATCCAGATTGAGGTGATTATGATCCTATTAAATTTAAGATCCTAGTATGATTCAGATTGTTTGGCCGAATTAAGATCATAGGATCGTAAGATCTTACGATGCAGATCGAGATTCTGATAACCATTAGTGGAATAGAAAAATGAGAAAGCGCAGTAAATGGGTACGAGGAAGAGTCATTGCAGTAGGTTTTGATACATTGTGTTGAAGTTCATGGTAAGTATATGGTGAATGGCTCTCATGTAATGAATGATAAATATACGCTAGTATTGATATTGTGTGATCATGTTCAAAGAATGGTAAGAAATATGAAGTTCAGGGCTTAAATTGAAGCAATTAATACTCTGAAATTTAATTTGAAAAACATGTGAAACCTAGGATTTTTTTTTTTTTTTGTTGGTAATTTGGCCTTTATTATTTAGATGAGTAAAAAAACAAAAAACAAAAACAAAGTAAAAAGTGAAAGAGAAATATGGGTGAGATTTTTTATTTTTATTTTATATTTTGATTGATAATCTTGGTACTATAAAATCTATATATACAGTCAATTGGTGGCAGAGATGGTGGCAAGCCTTAAGAATATATATATTACTCAATTTGAGTAGAATCTTCATGTTTATGCAAGTGATTTTTGTCTTTGTGGATTTAGAAAAGGCTAATTCAATATGTGAGATTCTGATCAAGAAAATATTGTTGTTGTCATCGCTAGAATTCTCAAATATATTAATATTATTGAGCTAAAAGTGATGAGAAAAATATATGTGTTTGTATAAACATACCTGCAGATTGATGTGCAACTCTAAAAAATGATATCAAAGTTTCAAATTCTGGAACTGCTTTCTTCGATGCTTTTGTCAGATTTCAGCAAAACCTTGACTCTGGGGAAAGACTCTTTGATATACAGATTTTAGCCCTGAGATCTGAATTATCCAAAGCATATACCATTTTTACCCTATGATTCATAAGAATACAACCTCCACCAGCTTATACTTGTATATATATATAGATAGATATCTCCCTCAATCACTATATAATTTCTGCTATATGAGTCACCTTTTCACAACTTGCATATATAATATAATACAAGGTCGTTTACTCTAAGAAGTTTTGTGGTTCTTTGATCTCTCTTTCCTTTGAAAATGAAGTTTAGTAAATATATTAGGAAATGGTCTAGGTACATTTAATCCATCTCAATGAAGTCACTTTCATGCCAAATATCTTAGTAGGGTGTGGCTTTGTCTCAATTGAAAATTCAATTTCACACATATCTTTAACCAATTCACTTGTGAAGGCATTATTGAAAGATTAATTAAAGCATAAGTGCTTATTTGGCCTTTGTTTTTCTTTTTCTTTTTTTTTTTTGGGGGGGGGGGGGGGGGGGGGGGGGGCGGCAAAAAAGGATGATATTTTATTAGGCAGTTACTAATAAATCATATATTCATAATTTATAACCATTTAATCAAATAAATATTCTTGTGATCCCATAAGTCTTATTTCGCATTAAAATCCGTCAAATGAAGCATACTTGCATTTGAAAACGTACAATGTGTATTGAATATGAAATTTCAAATTGAAAAATCATAGTTGTCACATTAGCTTCCGTTGTTACATTTTAAGCATTACACATTTAACAAAAATTTAATAAGACAATAGAGTACATACAAATAAAGCATACCTATATTTGAAAACTAACCATAGTATCACATTTTGCAAAAATTTAATAAAATAATAGTGCACACATTAGAATAATATTCTATCGTCACATTTTAAAAATAGGGTATGGCTTCTGTCCAGTCCGGGTGGACCGTGCTGTTGGACCTGTGGGGGCCCACCACGGGTCCCGTTTTGATAATCTGAACCGTTAAATATGTAGAACTCGTCGAGTACTATATGCCTGTACAAAATCACGTTGATCGGATATCGATAGCTATATGATCAAATCAGTTTTTTGTCAACCGTTAATTTGTTCACCGTCCAATTTTTTTAATACGAAACTGATTTGATCACATAGCTATCGATATTCGATCAACGTGATTTTTTACAGACATATAATACTCGACGAGTTCTACACATTGAACGGTTAAAATTATCAAAACGGGACCCGTGGTGGCCCCCCTGGGCCCAATAGCACGGTCCAGTCCGATCTCGAACTGGACAGAAGCCATACCCTTAAAAATATATATTTGACAATAGTTTAATAAGGTAATAGTGCACAAATAAAACATATCTACATTTGGAAATCAACCGTAGTATCACCTAAGAATCTCTAAGAAATATAGTGAAATAATTTCACGATCTACCTTTTCAAATTCGATAGGACTTAATTGTTAGAAATGGGTTTTGAAGTTTTGGAAAAACATGATTTTTTTCTTAACTTTGGTCTAATTTTTAGGTGGGACCCATGCACCAAAGTTGGCGGGTCTAAGTGGTAATGCGTTCTATGTCGCGTTCTAATTCACGTAGTATATTTGGTTGCTCAAAACCATTATCGAGTGAATGGGAAATTGAAGCCAAAGAGAGCTCCATGGAAATGGTGTTTTTGGTGAAATTTCCTAAAGTTTTAGTTTAAGACTTGTCCCACATTGATTTGATAGGCATACTTTGAGTGGGTTTATAAGTCTTGAGTTTGGAACTTGGGATAGGCCCCAAGGGGCACCCAAGTTTTGTAGAGTGAGAGGTTATGAGCAAATTGGGCTAGACCCATTGGACTAAAAAATAAACACAAGAACACCATCGTCTATCAGGCAATGGCAACCCAATACTTATTCTTTTGGATAAAAAATATTTGAATTTAATTTTAATTACAAATTCAAATTTGTTTTGTACCTCTTCCGAACTTCTATACAGATTCGAATCTGTTCAATACAATTTTTTTCTGTTTGAAATTTAAAACCCAAACAATGCCTTACCTGTTTAAACAGATTTGTATCTGTTTAATTTAAACTGAATGGGTACTGTACCTATTTAATTCAAACCAAACAGCCACCACTCCATCTATAAATAGGCAATCCCTCATTTAGATTATTTACTCCAATTTCCGTCCCTAATTCTGTCAATACTCTCTACATTTTGAAGCATTATTTTCTTGTGAGAAATAGTGTAAACACAAAGTGTGTTCGTTGTGCGAATAATTTGTAGTGCTGCTATTATTCACAGTTGATCATTTTATCCTGGAAGATAGACGTTCACAATCTGAAAGTACGGTGGAGATGACGAATCTGTTTTAAGGACGCTGTGTTAAACACTGGACTTGATCAAAAATTTGTTCAAGAAATTAATATGGTAAGTTATTAATTTACTTTCTGTTTTATTATTTTTCTGCTTCAGATTTTGATTTTGTTTTTGTAACAAAATAAAAATCTGTTTTTATTAATTTATTTTATATTTTGGTTTAATTTTTGTAATCAAACAATCTCTCTCATTTCCTTTATTTCTTCTGTATTCCGTTTGTTGTCAAGTACACAAACAGAATTTATTTTTTTAAATACAGTGAAAATTGTCTAACATTAATAATCTATAAAAAAATTCATGAAAAATTTTCTAGTACATACGTTTTTGAAATGGGACTTTCGGTTAAATTTTTCATATTTTATTAATAATAATGAAACATTAAAGGGGGGAAGAAAAAGATTCCGAAGTAAGATAACCCCACTACAAAAAGACTAAACAAAGCATTTGTAAGCTCCAAAAAAATCCAAACAGAAAAGCTTAAAGTTGCCAAGTTGGCAACACAAATGTTTGGGATATTGGTTTGGGCTATTTTAATCACAAAAAGATCAAAATAGGTTAAAAAGTCAATACAAAAAAATGTCATATTCACGCTATAATTATTTTATTTTTTCTTTCATAAAAGTTAAAAAGCTTATCCAAAATGAAATAATTATGGTTCGGATATGATATTTTGTCTTATTAACTTTTTAACCTATTTTATCTTTTTGTGTCTAAAATAGTCCCAAACCAACATCCCAAACGAACGCTCTGTCATTTTAATTAGTTTCATGAATCATAAAAAATAAATAAAATAAACCCAATCTAATAGAGAGATCGCCACATTTCAGATTAAACTACTCTCTACATCAATACTCATACCAAGAAGAACAACCCAAGAAGGAGGCTATCCGCATTAAGACACAAAAATATAAAAATAAAAATAAAAATAAAAGGCCCCTAAATTTAATATTAGTATATGACTGACCCATTCTTGTTTATGCGAAAATCTAATCCCAATAATTGTCCCACCTCCATGAAAATAAATTTGTTCCACCTATCTTCTTTTTTGTTTTTTTAATGTATTAGTAGTTGGGCACGTGATTTTTCATTAACTGTTAGTACTGTAATTATACATGTTTTTCAAATTGATATGTGATATGCATACAAAGTATAGAGATTTGTATGTGTAAATTGATCTATATCCATAATACAACTAAGTAAGAAATGAATACATGCTCGTTTGAAAATTTTAAATGAGAAATGAGAAATTTTATAAATATAAATATTAATTTATGACTAGATTGTTGAGATCACAATCTTATCTTAGACAATAAATAATAAACAAGTCTTTTTAAATATATAGTATTACACAAATTTTTTTTATCAATTTCCCACTTCAATTTTTCATAATATGTATCTGTAATACAATTGAAAGTATGAAATTAATTGCATAATTATACAATTTTTTTTAATAATTTATCTCATAATACAAAGAATAAAGCTTGGTAGCTCAAAAACTTCGAGGCTCGACTGGCCCGAAATTCAAAGTGATGTCGTTTTGTTTTTTTTTTTCTTTTTTTCCTTTTTCCTCTCTTTTCTCTCTGAAACAGGGAGAAGAGGGAAGAGAGAAGAGAGAAAAGAGAAGAAAGAGAGAAGATGGAGGAAGAGAGAAGAATGAGGGAAGAGAGATGATGGGCATGGGCGACGGAGAGCAACATTGATGTCGACGATGGGCTATGTATACACACAGATCTATGTGTGTATGTATACATAGATCTTTGTATACACACAGACCAACGGACGGTGATTGCGACGATGGGCTTCTTCCTCTGTCCTTTTCTCTTCTTCTTTCTTCCTTTTTTTCCTCCTTCTTCCTCTATTGCTCTGGCTTTTTTTTTTTTTCTTTTTTTCTTTTTTTTTGAGTTGTGTAGATTTGGTAGATATGTGTAGAATCTGTGTGTAGATTTGGTTTGTTTATTTTATTTTTTTGATTTTGATTTTGATTTTCATTTTTTCGAAGAGCAAAGCAGAGGGGGAAGAAGAGGAAGAAGAGAGGGGAGGAAGAAGAAAAGAAAAAAAAAAAAAAAAAAAAAAAAAAAGGGTGCCAAAACGACGTCATTTTGGTACCTCGAGCCATTCGAGCCACAGTGAATTCGGGCTACCTAGCAGGACTGTACCAAGAAACAACCCAAGAGGCTATCCGCATTAAAACACGAAAATAAAAATAATAAGGCCTTAAATTTAATATTAGAATATGACTGACCGATTCTTATTTGTGTCAAAATCCAAACCCAGTAATTGTCTCACTTCCATGATAATGAATTTGTTCACATACTTTTTTTTTTTTAGTGTATGAAAAACACACAAAATTTGATTGATCCAAATATATAGACGCCATACTCAAAAAGTGTAATAGCCTCACTTAAAATGGTAAATTCTACTATTTTACGCCAATCAAAATGTATGTATGGTAAGTATGCCAATAAAATCAAACTCCGCTTCCATATAGTAGCCAAAGGCTTCCTTCAAAACCATTATATTTCTATTGAGAATTGTCCTCCGGCGATCCCTGGAATTTTTCTTCCCACGAGGATACCATCCAAAACAGTTTAAAGCGTGAAAATTAATTTAAAGGTGGTACTATATGTAAATAAATTCCATAACAATGCTTAACTAGAGCATCTATTAATGAGTTTCTAGGAGAGGTTGGATTTTGAGTTTGTGTTTTTGTTGTATTCAATCATTTTCTTATTCTATTATTGAGCAATAATATATATACAAATAAATAGATGACTGAACTAAACATAAAATCTTATGTGGCCTAAAACATCAAATGAGGTGGGTGCATCCTTCACATGCTAGATATAATTAAAACAACACTGTTACCATCACCGCTAAGTTTGATCGTTGTTTTTTATTTTTTCCTTAGATTAGGTTGTTTTGGGTGATAGATTTAGTTTATGGTTTTAAGTCCTAAACTAGGCTTTTTTCCTTGTATAAACTCCCTACACAAATGACCAATTTGGGATCGATGTAGATTAGTGAGAACCAAAAATGTGGATGTTATTTGTTTTGCATTTTGTAGAAACAGTAAGGAAGCCCATTTTAGTGTTTTTTTTTTTTTTTTTTTTTTAAAAAAAATTTCTTTATTTTTCAAAATTTTCTAAACCATGGGTGAGAAGAAATGAACAACGCCGAAGCTACATTCAAAGTCACCAACACTGGCTTCTGAGAGGGACCGGTGGACACCGATTAACTTTGTGATAGATAAAGGGCTCTGTTTTAATGGAGTTGGTTGTTATTTGAAGAAATGATTGCGATTTCAAACCCAAAACCATACTTAAGATTTTTGCTCTGAAAATCATTAAAAATTAAGTTCATCTAAGGACATTAAAAATATTCTAGGAGAAATCTTTCATCAAGTAAGCATTTGAGTAGCATGGAAAATTAATTTTAACATCTGGTATTTTATGTAAATGAATTCTAAAATATACACCTTGCAATTCTGTTGGAATCAAACACTGCGATTCACTATGTAAATGTATTTTAAATATCATTCCATTAATGATTTAGATGATTATCTGAAATTGAATAAAAATTTGACTCAAAATAAAATTTTAGCTGATTATCTGAAATTCAAAACTTTGGGAATGAAGTTGACAAAATAAACTTTTTGAAGACCAAAGTAACACAGAATACATACTTTACGTGATTCATATGATTGTCTGGGGAGATAATTCCTCCGTAAAATACAGTAGGAATTAGCAGATGAACCAATAAAGGTTCAGTGATAACCTAAACTAGTTACTACATTTCTTATGCAGAACATTAGCTCTATACTACTTAATTTCGGTACAATGATTTGAAGAATAAAAAATAATAGAAAGAAAAGAACAAAAATAAAACTTAGAGAATAGATACAACAACGAGGAATGTGTATGATCATATGTTTGTCTCAATTGAAGTCACACAATTGTGGTTATCACGAAATAAGTCTTGATAACAGAAATCCAAACACTGCCTTGGCAAAAAACAATAAAACCGTAATAAACATGTCCATCTTGACAGAGATGTCACACTTTTTACTTTGCAATCCAAAGGAAATAAAAGTTAATGGTGATAGAAGGGGTTTGTTCAATTATGAGGTGATTGGCAGCTTGGAGTACTTGAATTCTGGGTGCCTCTGCCATTGATTTCCCTTCAACTGTATGTGTTGCCGGTAATAGACCTAACAATTACAAAACACATACTACATGTAAGGAGGTGCAACATATCAATGAAACAATGAGTAGTAAAAGTATTTTGGGTAAATTACACCATTACTCCTATAGTTATAAGTGAAGTGTCACTTTAGTCCCCATAATGGTGGGTGCTAAGGCAGTGATGGTGATGGTGGACGACGTGGTGGTGGTGATAGTGGTACTGGTAGGGTAGTGGCGGCGGCGACGATGATGTCAGTGGTGGTGGCAAAAAACACTTTGTAAAAAAAATATTTTTTTGTCAAAACAAATGGAACATTAGTTTGGATAACTTCCTTCTCATCTATATTATCTATGACAACCAACAAACATAAACAAATGGAAGGAACTATAAAATGATGGAATTCTATAAATAATATTCTAAAAGACAGGTTAATAAAATGGAGCACTAGCATTTTCAGATTATAATGATGCTCACGATTTTCGTTGACACCAGCATTTGAGATTATTATTAAATAATAACAGCAAAGTAATCTAGTAAAGCAATTATCATCATGTTCAGTTGTGCAGAAAAATATTTTGTCAGTTTCTAGTTACAAACAAACAGTGCAATTGAGTTGAGTGGGGGCAAACCTGGAATTGAATTTGCATTTGTAACTGTAAGATTCATTCAGCTTCAGTAACCCTTTGGTTTTTTACCTTCCTCTCAAAATACTTTTGAAGAGTGCCGCCGTTCCAATATCCAGAAAAGCCCCACAGAGACCAGAACAAGACATTAGGTATATGCTCAACAATCCAATGGTCTTTGCCTTGGTTGGGTTGGGGTTGCATTCTGTCTAAGAATTCTTTCAGCATATCAATAAATGCAAGAGTTTTGAGTTTTTGGAGGTGGGTGGATGCCAGAGGGTACCTCTTTTAGTTGCAGGATAGGCCCAATCCTTAGCTCTTTAAGAAGAGGCAATGCTTCTTCCTCTATTATCACCGAATTCAATCCCTCCAATTCAAGGAGATCTAGTTGCTTAAGTTTTTGAAAACTTCCAACCTCAAAATACAATTGCTCCCCATCACATGCATTCCAAAGATGAAGATGTTCTAAACTAGGCAAGGCTTGAAGGGCTTTTAGTGGATCATTGGACAAACCTGAATGCAATAGAGATAATTTGACTAGATTTTGAAGTTTTGGGATCCAGTCAGGCAACTTCTCTAAACGTCCACCCAAGTTGAGACGTTGAAGATATTGAGGTGGAGATGATATATACTGTAAATCCAGAATCTCATCATCACTTAGGGCTGCTACCTTCAAATATTTAAGGTAATTCATCTTCTCAATGGTGGCACATAGAGCCCTCCCATGTTCCCTTCGCAATTTCGTTATGCCCAACTTCCTTAACTGCATCAAATTCCCAAGCTCTTCAATTAGGCTGAGCCCATCATCATGATTTGTTTCCACATGCCACAACTTTTGCAGCTCCTGTAAATGCCCAATCCCTCCCTGTATCCTCACTCCTCTTACAATATCCAATATGTTCGCACATCCATAATTATGATAATAGGCAAGAAGATGTCGCAACTTATGAAGCCTATTGATATCAATTGGTAGCTCACTCACAGTGGAATATTTCAAATCTAAAGTCAATAAGTTGTGCAAATTACCTATGGACTTTGGAATTATCTGCACTTCTGTTCTCCTTACACTTAGGTACCGCAAAAAATATAGATTTCCTACTTCTTCATGAAGTTGATCCAAAGGAGCACCCTCAAGATCTAGTACATTCAAAAGCTTGAACTTTGCAGCTAGTGTACCCAATAAGGGCTTCTTTGGCAGCTTGCCCACTTCAAAAAGAAAAAAGGAATGAACTGGGGATTTACCAATTTTTTCCATAACATTTTCCATACTGTAATAATGCATATGCATAGACAGCCGGCGAGTTCTGCCATTGAGACTTGAATTATCTTCTGTCAAAAGTTGACAGAAACTAAACTCCTCAGACATGGAGAGAATAAGCTCATGCAGTAGAAGATTTACCGGACAGTATTTAAGTGCATCATATACCTGGTACTCTGTAACTACTCTTCCATAAAGTTGACTCTGACACTTGAAGTAAGCTCCTTTGGGTCAGCTCATTCAAATATGCTTCTGCAACTTCTTCTAATGTTGTGCCTTGTTTCTCTTCAACGAAATGCTCAGCTATCCACAACTGAATCAGTCTTCCACATGTGATAGAGTACTTCTCCGGTATTATGCCAAAGTACAATAAACATGATTTGAGGTGTTGAGGCAAATCTTGATAACTCAACAACAAAATTCTTTTTAGGATTGTAAGATGAGGATTCCTTTCTAACTCAGTGCCCATGCTATCATAGAATTTTTGCCGTTCGGATATAACCTTTTTGGTGGACAAGAGGCCACCTATTGCCACGATTGCAAGTGGTAATCCTTCACATTTTCTAACAATTTTAAGGGATACTTTCTCCAACTCAGTTGGACAAACCCCAAAGTCTCGTCGGAAGGCTTTCTTGCAAAAGAGTTCCCAAGCCTTCTCTTCAAATAGGGGTTGAAGCTCGTGGACATGATTTAATGAAGTTTCTTTGCAAAAAGCAGCGACCTGTTCATTGCATGCAGTGATAATTACCCTACTACCTTTGCTATTTTTGGGTAAAGCATGTCTCACGTATTCCCAAAAGTCAGTTTTCCATACATCATCAAACACAATGACGTAGCTCTTTTCGTATAAATATCCTCTTAGCTTGGCAATGAGTGAAGCAATTCCCTCACCAGGTAGAGGAAGAACATTGTTTCCTGATAGCTGCTCTATCATTGTTTTGAGGAGCTCCTCTAGTTTGTATGATTGAGAGACAGAGATCCACGCTTTGCAATCAAAGTGTGCAGCCACATCTTGGCTGTTGTAAACATTTTTCACAAGAGTAGTCTTGCCAATTCCATGCATACCAACCACCGAGATCACTGCTTGTGATTGATCTTCTTGTGCCAGCAATCTGCCTATCAGCTCATATTTAGGAGATTCAATGCCAACGATTTCATCATCCACTATGTAAAGGGAACCCACTCGAGCGTCATGCCACAACTTCCTGGTGATCTATGAAGCACGGGTACTCCAAAAATAGTGTCGTACACGCACCGGGTACTTACCGGGTGCGGGTACGTATACCGGTACAGCTGCACACGTACCGGGTACGGCAACAACCAGTCCAGTACGTCTGCCTTAGTTGGGTACGGCATGGGTACTCCTTCGGTACGTTTTGGGTACGTCGGGGCAGAAATCAAATTTTCTGAAAAATTGAAGGGTACCGGAGCAATATTAAGAAAAATTTTTGAAAAAAAAAAGAAAAAATGTGTATACCGTATACGAATGCCCTAATCTCATCATTGTTTTGCCCTAATCTCATCGAAGAAAAGAGAGAGGCGACTTCGACCATCTTCATTTTCCTCTTCTGCGACTTCGAATAGTGATCGACTTCAACCCTCACCCTCATCTTCAACCCTCACCCTCGTCTGCGACTTCGAAACAGATCGACTTCGACCCTCACTCACCCTCGTCTTCGACTTCGACCCAGAGATTCAACCCTCGTCTTCGACTTCGACTCAGATATCGACTTCGACGCAGAGATCAGATCACCCTCCTCATCACTGTTTTGCCCTAATCTCCTCTTCGACGCAGAGATAAGAGGTATACGTATATCTCTTCATATTTATTTATTTTTTTTCTTGTTTCATCTTTAGTTATTATTATTAATACTGAAAATGCTGATAAATATTAATAATAAATATTAGAGATGAAAATGTTAATAATCATAAATGGTAATCATAAATATTATTATTAGTTATTAATAATAAAAAATTACTTCATCTTTATTTATTATTTTTTTTTTCTTGTTTCTTCTTTAGTTATTAATACTGAAAATGCTAATAAATATTAATAATAAATAGAGATGAAAATGCTAATAATCATAAATGGTAATAATCATAAATATTATTATTAGTTATTAATAATAAAAAATTTGAGATGAAAATGCTAAAAAATTGGTGATGGTTATGTTGAATTCAAATATATTAATATTTGTCTTTTAGTTTTATTTATAGTTCTCTTTTTAGTTTTGATATTTAACTTTAATTTGTAAGTTGAATCTTTTAACCATAATTATAAAAAATAAAAAATAAAAAAAAATATCAGCGTACCGCAGCCGCACCCGTACCTTACTTTTTTGGGATTTTGCCGTATCGGCGTACCTGTACTCGTACCCGTACCGTACTCGTACCCGCACCCGCACCCGTGCTTCTTAGCTGGTGATAGTGCTGCTGTAATTGTTATGTTCTAGGAAAGTAGTCAATTTATATTGAACACCACTTTCCGTGATCCCACGGATTCTAACCTTGATGTCTTCGATCTGAGAAGCAATCTTATGTTGTTGCTTTAGTACAATGATCCATCGTGTGATTTTACGTAGAATTGTTGGGATATATCTCCTTATTAGAGTTGGAGACCCAATTGGTTTGTTAAAAGAAGAGTTTAATTTGGTTTGGTATTAGTTATAATATATTTTTATATATTATATTTAATTTGTGGAGGCCTAATCTAATTTGATTAGAGCTAGGATTTTGATAAAACAAACCCTAGAATTAACAACATAGATATATTTTTTATGTGTGCCGTAGTAGAAGAAAATTGATTTCGGTGCTTTGCGGCAGCAATAAAGCCTTCGGAGAGATAGTGCTTGGCTATCAAGTTTGTGAGAGAATTGTGCTGGCTATTAACAATATATATATCTAAGTATATATTGTTTACGTGGCTTCAGGAAAATCAGAACGGCAGCAGCAGAAGGTAAATTCAAGTTGGCGTTGTTTGGGTATTCTTGATTTGACTTGGTCAATCAAGAATTGGTGCTTTGATTTGTGAAGCAGTTTGGTTCAATTTTCGGTTATGATTTGGTTCATTATTTTGGGTTTTCTTCAACTCTGGTTCTGAAGATTTTGGTTCTTCTATTTGGTGAGGTCTTTCCTCTTGTTTATTTGTAATTATTTAGAATTCACCTAAGGGTGGTTTTGTGAGACCATTAGTGTCTCGTTTGTAATCGTTTGGAACTTATTTGGTTGATAGTGGAATCGGATTTCGATCCCGTGGACGTACCTTATATTGAGGGAACCACGTAAAAATTCTTGTGTTGTCTTTAATTTAATTTTTCCGCATTAGTTTTTATTCCCATTGATTGATTTACTTGTGGGGAATGTTATATTTTCCCTAACAACTGGTATCAGAGCTCACGGTTTATTTGGATCTATTTATTTGTGTAAATCAATGGAGGGGAATGTGGGTCGTATGTCTAGCTTCAATGGAAGCAATTGGGTAACTTGGAAAACTAAAATGGAAGACCTATTATTTTGTAAAGATTTGTATAGACCCATTGAGGGTGATAGTGGCAAACCCGAGGGTATGAAAGATGATGAATGGAATAGGTTTAATCGAAAAGCCGTTGGTGTTATCCGTCAATGGATTGATGACAGTGTGTTTCATCATGTTGCTACTGAAACTTCAGCACATGATTTATGGAAAAAATTAGAAGGCCTTTATGATAGGAAATCAGCCACAAATAAAGGCTTTCTGTTTCGTAAGTTGGTTAATTTAAAATATAAAGATGGCAGCCCCATTCCAGAACATTTGAATGAAATAAAGAGTATTGTTAACCAACTTGCTTCTATGAAAATTGCTTTTGATGATGAGTTGCAGGCTTTGATGCTACTTAGTTCTTTGCCTGAAAGTTGGGAGACTTTGGTTGTGGCCATTAGTAATTCAGCGCCTAATGGAGTTGTCACAATAGGCCAAGTCACTAGTAGCTTGTTGAATGAAGAAACTAGAAGAAAATCAGCGGGTTCCTCTCATTCAGAAGCATTTGTTGTGAGAGGCCGAAGCAAAACAAGGGGGAGGAGTAAGACTCCTCATGGTCGTGATCAAAGCCGTGACAAATCAAAAGATGGTTCTTTTTCAAAGAAAGACATTGAGTGCTATTATTGCCGTGAGAAAGGGCACATGAAGCAAGAATGCCAAAAGCTCAAGAACAAGGAGAAAAGACGTGACAAAAGTGTGAATAAGAAGCAAGAAGATACAACGGCAGTTACTACCGATGATCTCATGGTCGTTTGTGAAGATGATTGTATCAATTTTGTGGGCCAAGAGAGCAATTGGGTGATTGATTCCGGTGCTTCTTTTCATGTGACTTCTCGAATTGATTTCTTCACTACCTACACTGTAGGAGATTATGGTTCTGTTCGAATGGGTAGTGAAGGTTTGTCCAAGATTATTGGCATGGGTGATGTTTGCTTGGAAACAAATTTGGGTTGCAAATTGTTACTTAAAGATGTGAGGCATGTTCCCAACATTCGCCTCAATTTGATCTTTACTGGGAAGCTAGATGATGAAGGCTTCAACAACAAATTTGGTGATGGAATATGGAAGCTCACAAAGGGCTCCCTGGTGGTGGCTAAGTGCAAGAAGACTCCTACACTTTATTCGATGCAAGGAAAAATTTGTAAAGGTGTTGTCAATGCACTTGAAGATGATACTTTTACCGAATTATGGCACAAGCGGCTTGACCATATGAGTGAAAAGGGGCTGCAAGTTTTGTTCAAGAAAAAGCTTCTACCTGGTCTGAAAGGTACACATCTTAAAACTTGTGTTCATTGTTTGGCGGGTAAACAACATAGAGTTTTTTTTCATAAAAATGTTGCATCTAGAAAAGAAAATGTTTTGGAGTTGATTCATTCGGATGTTTGTGGTCCTTTAAAAGTTAGAACACATAGTGGTGCACTTTATTTTGTTACTTTCATTGATGATTATTCAAGGAAAGTTTGGGCTTTTCTACTAAAAATTAAAGATTAAGTTCTAGAAGTATTTAAGTATTTTCAGACCATGGTTGAAAGAGAAACAGGGCAGAAATTGAAGTGCATCCGATCTGACAATGGTGGTGAATACATTGGGCCATTTGATGAGTATTGTCGCAGCCAAGGTATTCGGCACCAAAAGACAGTTAAGAAGACTCCTCAACAAAATGGCGTTGCCGAAAGAATGAACCGCACCATTGTGGAAAGAACAAGGTGTTTGCTTTCACAAGCTAAATTGCCAAGATCCTTTTGGGGTGAGGCATTGAAGACAGCGGTTGACGTGATCAATTTGTCTCCTTCCTATCCTTTGAATGGTGATGTTCCAGAAAGAGTTTGGACCGGCAAAGATGTGTCTTATGAGCACTTGAGAGTGTTTGGTTGCCGAGTTTTTGTTCACATTCCAAAGGATGAGAGGTCCAAGCTTGATAGTAAGTCAAGACAATGTATTTTTCTTGGCTACGGGCGTGATGAATTTGGGTATAGATTGTGGGATCCGGTCGACAAGAAAGTCATTCGAAGCTGTGATGTTGTGTTTCTTGAAGACCAAACAATTGAAGACTTTGGCAAAGGTGATCAGCCGGAGCCAAAAACTAGTGATCTCATTGACATAGATCCATCTCCTTCATCTTCAGTTGATGATGAAAATGGGGGAGATGTGCAGCCACCTATTGCAGATGTAGAGGATGATGCTAATCCTAATGAAGTTGAGCCAGAAATTGAGGAAGAACATCCAACTCAAGAACCACCACCACAACTTGAGTTGAGGAAATCTACAAGGGACCGACAACCTTCAAGAAAGTATCCTCCCAATGAATTTGTGTTGATTTCCGATCAAGGGGAGCCGGAGAGCTACCAAGAAGCAATTGAGCATGCAAAGAAAGATGATTGGAAAAAGGCCATGGAAGAGGAGATGAATTCCTTGCTTGAAAACCAGACTTATGATTTAGTGAAGTTGCCTAAGGGGAGGAAAATTCTGAAAAATAAGTGGGTTTTCAAATTGAAGAATGATGGCAAGAATCTGAGGTACAAGGCACGTCTTGTTGTGAAAGGTTTTAGGTAAAAGAAAGGTATTGACTTTGATGAAATTTTCTCGCCAGTTGTGAAGATGTCTTCTATTCGGGTTGTACTTGGCATGGCTGCAAGTATGAACCTTGAAGTTGAGCAACTTGATGTGAAGACCGCATTTCTTCACGGTGATCTTGAAGAAGAAATTTACATGGAACAACCAGAAGGTTTTGTGGAGAAAGGGAAAGAGAAATTTGTTTGCAAATTGAAGAAAAGTTTGTATGGCCTCAAGCAAGCCCCGCGACAATGGTACAAAAAATTTGACTATTTCATGATGAATAATGATTTTTCTAAAACCACTTCGGACCATTGTGTGTTTGTGAAAAATTTTCCGAATGGTAAATTTATTATTCTTTTGCTTTATGTTGATGACATGTTAATTGTGGGTCAAGATTCTACCATGATAAACAGGTTGAAATTGGAGTTGAGCAAGTCTTTTGCTATGAAAGATTTGGGACCGGCAAAGCAAATACTTGGTATGAAAATTGTTCGTGATCGCAAAGAGGGACTGATTTGGTTATCTCAAGAAAGCTACATTGAGAAAGTTCTTGAGAGGTTCAACATGAATAAAGCAAAGCCGGTTGGTTGTCCACTTGCAGGTCACTTCAAACTTAGTTTGAATCAATGTCCTACAAGTGAGAAAGATAAGGAAGAGATGCTGAAAGTTCCTTATGCTTCAGCAGTTGGTTCTTTGATGTACGCCATGGTTTGTACAAGGCCGGATATTGCTCATGTCGTTGGTGTGGTGAGTCGGTTTCTCTCTAATCCGGGTAAAGAACATTAGGCAGTGGTAAAATGGATTCTAAGGTATCTTCGAGGGACTTCAAAGGTGTGTTTGTGTTTTGGGGATGATAAGCCGATGCTTGATGGATTCACAGATTCTGACATGGCTGGTGATGTTGATTCTAGGAAATCTACTTCGGGGTATTTGATGACTTTTACAGGGGGAGCTGTGGCATGGCAATCTAAATTACAAAAATGTGTTGCTCTCTCAACTACCGAAGTTGAATTTATTGCCATTACGGAAGCTTGTAAAGAAGAGTTATGGTTGAAGAAATTTTTGCAAGAGTTGGGTTTGAAGCAAGAAAAGTATGTGCTTTATTGTGATAGTTAAAGTGCTATTCATTTGAGTAAAAATTCTACTTTTCATTCGAGATCGAAACATATTGATGTGAGATACCATTGGATTCGTGATGTGTTAGATTCGAAATTGTTGCAACTCGAAAAGGTTCACACAGATGATAATATTTCAGATATGTTGACAAAGACTTTGTCGAGGGACAAACATTTAAAGTGTCGAACTTTGGCGGGTATGGTCGACGATAGGGGGAGAATTGTTGGGATATACCTCCTTATTGGAGTTGGAGACCCAATTGGTTTGTTAAAAGAAGAGTTTAATTTGGTTTGGTATTAGTTATAATATATTTTTATATATTATATTTAATTTGTGGAGGCCTAATCTAATTTGATTACAGCTAGGATTTTGATAAAACAAACCCTAAAATTAACAACATAGATATATTGTTTATGTGTGCCGTAGTAGAAGAAAATTGATTTCGGTGCTTTGCGGCAGCAATAAAGCCTTCGGAGAGATAGTGCTTGGCTATCAAGTTTGTGAGAGAATTGTGCTGGCTATTAACAATATGTATATCTAAGTATATATTGTTTACGTGGCTTCAGGAAAATCAGAACGGCAGCAGCAGAAGGTAAATTCAAGTTGGCGTTGTTTGGGTATTCTTGATTTGACTTGGTCAATCAAGAATGGGTGATTTGATTTGTGAAGCAGTTTGGTTCAATTTTCGGTCGGTTTTGATTTGGTTCGTTATTTTGGGTCTTCTTCAACTCTGGTTCTGAAGATTTTGGTTCTTCTATTTGGTGAGGTCTTTCCTCTTGTTTATTTGTAATTATTTAGAATTCACCTAAGGGTGGTTTTGTGAGACCATTAGTGTCTCGTTTGTAATCGTTTGGAACTTATTTGGTTGATAGTGGAATCGGATTTCGATCCCGTGGACGTACCTTATATTGAGGGAACCACGTAAAAATTCTTGTGTTGCCTTTAATTTAATTTTTCCGCATTAGTTTTTATTCCCATTGATTAATTTACTTGTGAGGAATTTTATATTTTCCCTAACAAGAAAGTGATGAAAAAAACAAATCGTCGAGGTTGTTTTGCCAAGACAAGTATGTGTCCATCGATAACGTCTTTTATCCAATAAGCAACGTCCCTTACTTGTTTCACCCATATTTTCACACCCTCATCTCCTGCTTCTGCTCTTGAATCTGCATCTTTTAAGAAAAACTGTATGTGCTCCAATTCATCTATGAAGTAGAAAATTTCCCGGTGGACACCGCTCAACAACACTACTTCATCGACTAACAATGTTCCCAAATATTGAATAACGGAGCTCACCGCACTTTCTGTCATTACTTCTCCATGCACTGCAATGAACACAAAAGCATGGATACAAGCTCCATAAATTTGACAAAACTATACCATATCTTTTTCATAAAGTTTAAAACAAAGAAAATAATAATAATAATAATAAGACAAATAGCGTGAATACAATGATAATAAGTAGTGGCCCGCCCATTAGACAAATTAGACAACAACTGCCTACGGCATCATATTTGAGAAGGCTCCAAAATTTTAAAATCCCTAATGATATGTATATATACTAGTGTATGTCCGTGCTTAAAGGCACGGTGTAAATAATAATGAGATTAAAATATAAATCAAAATAAAATTATGAAAACATAATGTTAAGATTTTCTTTTTCAATGGTGGTGAACAGTTACAGAGCGGAGGCGGCGATGAGTCCCTTAGTTTAACACCCATTTAAAAAACTTTTTCAAATTTTCTTAAGTTTTGTGAGTAAATTTTAATTTCTACTATAATGTTATTATATGTATTAAAAATTCAGCTCATTAAATTTATTTAAATTTTTATTAAAAAAATTATAAAATTAAATGTTAGTATTTTATGATGGAATGTCTTCAAATTATTCTAATATCAAAGTTAATTTTTTTGATAAAAATTATTAATTTTATTGAATTTATATTAAAAATAATACATGATATAGCGGTTTGGTTTGATTTTTAAATTATTTTTTGATTTTTTTTGAAAAAATAGAAATTAATTTGACAAAAATAAATTGTTTGGTTTGATTTTTCAAAAATTGTTTTAAAGGTATTTTCATTTATTTTATTGGATTTTTTTTTTTTTGTATTTTACTCATTTTTTTGTACTTTTTAAATGCACCTAATCTAAATATATTTGAAAAGTAAAACAAATTGACTAAAATATTAAAAAATTCTAACAATAAGAAAAATTCAAACAAAAATCTGTGCATTTTTATTTGGATTTTTTTTAATGAATTTTTTTCGTATTTTACTTTTTAAATGCATCTAATTTTGATATATCTAAAAAGTACCCAAAAAATGACTAAAATATGGAGAGAAAAAAAAAAGTTGAGCAATAACAAACGAAAACCAGTCTAAAAATAATTTCTGAAAAATTAGACCAAACAAATATGTTTTCAACACCCATTTCAAAAACTTTTTCAAAATCATAAAAAATCAACACTCATTTTCCATTAAGGAATTAAATCCATTTCATAAATTAACCTAAAATCAAAACCCATTTTATGAAGATCAAATATTATTTCAGATCCAAAACTTTTTAAAAAATTAAATCCAAACCCTACATAAAAAAAATATATATCTATATAAATAAAGAACAAACAGAACTTAAAAAAAAAAATAGAAAAAAAAAACCCTAAACACATCTTAAGGTTAGAAACACACAACCCAAAAAGCCTCTAATGCCACTCATTCTCTCTCACTAAAAGCCATCATCATCATAAAAAAAAACCCCAAATACATCTGCCTTGTCATCATCATTATCATCACCAAAAGCCTCTGATGCAATTTCTTCGCTCTCCCTTTGAAATTTTCAAATCTCAAAAAGTCTTAATAAGCAAGGTTTGAATAGGAATTCACAAAACAGCTAAAACATCTCAGCCACATAACAAAAAAAACAAAACAAACTCAGATCTTTAAATTGTGTAACCTTCATTAACAGTAATCACATGGACATAATTCCGCAACAACACTACCAATCTCACCAACCACCACACAAAAAAGAAAAAAACAAAAGTACATGAATTTGAAAATGAGAAACAAAATTAGAAGGTTTGATGGATACAGAGTAGTAGTAGGGGAGAGAGATTCTGTGCTCCTCCTAAGTGCTCAACTGGATCTGGATACTCTTCTCCACATATAGGTTATAAGGGATCATTTTAAAATTTCCCTTTGAATAAAATATCTACGGTTTAAAGGAAAGGAAGGTGCCTTTGGACTCATGTTTAAGTTTCATATCATCTTCAAAACTTCTCAGTGAACCTGATAGGAAGAGCTGCTTCTCCTCCCCTCTATATTGCATGCTTTAATTATGGCACTTTGGTACGCACTCTTGACAGAATATACTCCGGAATTTGAATTCGGCCTACACTAAGCCAGATGACTTGCAAAAAGAAAAAAAAAAAGAGGAGAGTTTATAGAGAGAGTTCAATGAGCGTGGGTCTTTTTTTTGTAGGGAGTGGATGGGTGTGTTTTGAAATGTAAAATGTGAAAAGGTGAGGGGCGACAGATAAGGATAGGTGGTTGAAAAGTTTGTGGCTGTTGGGTCGAAAATTCAGATAGGGTAAGAGAGAAGGTTTTCATCTCAGCTGTCCATCTAAATATAAAAATGAATCAGGACCATTAAAATGTCCTAGTAGGATAAGTCATGAAATCAATTCTTTTAATTTTTATCTCTATCTACAGGTCATGAAATAATTTTTCATAAATTATTTACGAATTTTTATATGTTTATCTATAATGAAATTAATTAAAGTACAAAATGAAAGGGAAAAAAAAAGGAGTAATTTTAGTTTTTTTAAATCAATTTTTTAACCTTTATCTTTATCTGTAGGTCATGAAATTAATTTTTATAAGTTATTTATCAATTTTTATAAATTCATGGGAAGAAATTTTAAATTATCTATAGGTTATGAAATTAATTTTTAAAAATTAATTATTTAATTTTTATCTTTATCTGTAGACCATGAAATAATTTTTCATAAATAATTTATGAAATTTTATATGTTTATCTATATTGAAATTAATTAAAGTACAAAATGAAAGGGGGGGAAAAAGGAGTAATTTTAGTTTTTTTAAATCAATTTTTTAACCTTTATCTTTATCTGTAGGTCATGAAATTAATTTTTATAAGTTATTTATCAATTTTTATAAGTTCATGGGAAGAAATTTTAAATTATCTATAAGTTATGAAATTAATTTTTTTAAATTAATTATTTAATTTTTATCTTTATCTGTAGACCATGAAATTAATTTTTATAAATTATTTATCAATTTTTATATGTTTATCTATATGGAGGAATTTTGAAATTCAAATCTTTATCCATAAACCATGCATTTTGAAATTTAAAATGTGGAAAGGTGAGGTGCGACAGATAAGGATAGGTGGTTGCAAAGTTTGTGGCTATTGGGCGGGAAATTCAGGTAGGGTGAGAGAGAAAATTTTCATCTCAGCTATCCATCTAAATATAGAAATGAATCAAGACCATTAAAATGTCCTAGTACGACAATTGTCTCTAACATATTTTCAAAAACGTTTGTGCATTATTATATAGATTTTTATAAGTTCATGCGAAGAAATTTTAAATTATCTATAAGTTATGAAATTAATTTTAAAAAATTAATTATTTAATTTTTATCTTTATCTGTAGACCATGAAATAATTTTTCATAAATAATTTATGAATTTTTATATGTTTATCTATAATGAAATTAATTAAAGTACAAAATGAAAGGGGAAAAAAAAAGGAGTAATTTTAGTTTTTTTAAATCAATTTTTTAACCTTTATCTTTATCTGTAGATCATGAAATTAATTTTTATAAGTTATTTATCAATTTTTATAAGTTCATGGGAAGAAATTTTAAATTATCTATAAGTTATGAAATTAATTTTTAAAAATTAATTATTTAATATTTATCTTTATATGTAGACCATGAAATAGTTTTTCATAAATAATTTATGAATTTTTATATGTTTATCTATAATGAAATTAATTAAAGTACAAAATGAAAAGGGAAAAAAAAGGAGTAATTTTAGTTTTTTTAAATCAATTTTTTAACCTTTATCTTTATCTGTAGGTCATGAAATTAATTTTTATAAGTTATTTATCAATTTTTATAAGTTCATGGGAAGAAATTTTAAATTATCTATAAGTTATGAAATTAATTTTTTAAAATTAATTATTTAATTTTTATCTTTATCTGTGGACCATGAAATTAATTTTTATAAATTATTTATCAATTTTTATATGTTTATCTATATGGAGGAATTTTGAAATTCAAATCTTTATCCATAAACCATGAATTTTGAAATTTAAAATGTGGTAAGGTGAGGTGCGACAGATAAGGATAGGTGGTTGCAAAGTTTGTGGCTATTGGGCGGGAAATTCAGGTAGGGTGAGAGAGAAGATTTTCATCTCAGCTGTCCATCTAAATATAAAAATGAATCAGGACCATTAAAACGTCCTAGTAGGACAATTGTCTCTAACATATTTTCAAAAACCTTTGTGCCTTATTATATAGACTAGTGTATGCCCGTGCCTGAAGGCACAGTGCAATTTATAATAAGATTAAAATATAAATCAAAATAAAATTATTGAAACATAATGTTAAGATTTTCCTTTTCAATGGTGGTGGACAGTCACAGAGCGAAAGTGGCGATGAGTCCCTTAGTTCAACACCCATTTCAAAAACTTTTTCAAATTTACTTAAGTTTTATGAGGAAATTTTAATTTCTACTATAATGCTATTATATGTATTAAAAATTTAGCTCAATAATTTTTTTAAAATTTTTATTAAAAAATTATAAAATTAAATGTTATTATTTTATGATGAAATGTCTTCAAATTATTCTAATATGAAAGTTAATATTTTTATATAAAAATTATTAATTTTATTGAATGTATATTAAAAATAATACATGATATAGCGGTTTGATTTATTTTTTAAATTATTTTTTGATTTTTTTGAAAAAATAGAAATAAATTTGACAAAAATAAATTGTTTGGTTTGATTTTTCAAAAATTGTTTTAAAGGTATTTTCATTTATTTTATTGGATTTTTTTTATTTTACTCATTTTTTTGTACTTTTTAAATGCACCTAATCTAAATATATTTGAAAAGTAAAACAAATTGACTAAAATATTAAAAAATTCAAACAAAAATCTGTGCATTTTTATTTAGATTTTTTTTTAATGAATTTTTTTCGTATTTTACTTTTTAAATGCATCTAATTTTGATATATCTAAAATGTACAAAAAAAAATGACTAAAATATGGAGGAAAAAAAAAAGTTGAGAAATAACAAACGAAAACCAATCTCAAAATAATTTCTGAAAAATTAGACCAAACAAATATATTTTCAACACCCATTTCAAAAACTTTTTCAAAATCATAAAAAATCAACACTCATTTTCTATTAAGGAATTAAATTTATTTCATAGATCAAACTAAAATCAAAACCATTTTATGAAGATCAAATATTCTAAAACATCTCAGTCACATAACTTGTATGCATAGATTTGCACTTTGTCTCTCTCTGAAAAAAAGAAAGAAAAAAAGAAAATGCAAAACAAACCCAGATCTTTAAATTGTCTAACATTCATTAACAGTAATCACATAGACATAATTCCGCAACACTGCCAATCTCACCAACCAGCACACAAAAAAGAAAAGAAAAAAAAAAGGTACATGATTTTTTTTATTTATTTTTTTTGTATTTTACTCATTTTTTTTGTACTTTTTAAATGCACCTAATCTAAATATATTTGAAAAGTAAAACAAATTGACTAAAATATTAAAAAATTCTAACAACAAAAAAAATTCAAACAAAAATCTGTGTATTTTTTTTTGGATTTTTGTTTTTTTAATGAACTTTTTTCGTATTTTACTTTTTTTAAATGTACAAAAAAAGAGACTAAAATATGGAGAAAAAAAAAAGTTGAGTAATAACAAACGAAAACCAATCTCAAAATAATTTCTGAAAAATTAGACCAAACAAATATATTTTCAACACCCATTTCAAAAACTTTTTCAAAATCATAAAAAATCAACACTCATTTTCCATTAAGGAATTAAATCCATTTCATAAATCAAACAAAAATCAAAACCCATTTTATGAAGATCAAATATTCTAAAACATCTCAGCCACATAACTTGTATGCATAGATTTGCACTTTGTCTCTCTCTGAAAAAAAAAAAGAAGCAAAACAAACCCAGATCTTTAAATTGTCTGACCTTCATTAACAGTAATCACAGACATAATTCTGCAACAACACTGCCAATCTCACCAACACCACACAAAAAAGAAGAAAAAAAGGTGCATGAATTTGAAAAAGAGAAACAAAAGTAGAAGATTTGATTGATGTAGAGCAGTGGTAGGGGAGAGAGTTAGATGAGCGTGGGTGTTTTGAAATTTAAAAATTGTGAGTGAGACTAAAAGAAAAAAAAAGAGGAGAGTTTATAGAGAGAGTTCGATAAGCATGGGTCTCTTTTTTGTAGGGCGTAGATAGGTGTGTTTTGAAATTTAAAATGTGGAAGGGTGAGGTGAGAGAGTTCAATGAGCGTGGGTCTCTTTTTGTAGGGAGTGGATGGGTGTGTTTTGAAATTTAAAATGTGAAAAGGTGAGGTGCGTCAGATAAGGATGGGTGGTTGCAAAGTTTGTGGCTCTTGGGTGGGAAATTTAGGTAGAGTGAGAGATAAGGTTTTCATCTCAGCTGTCCATCTAAATATAGAAATGAATAAGGACCATTGAAATGTCCTAGTAGGACAATTGTCTCTAACATATTTTCAAAAACCTTTGTGCCTTATTATATAGATATATATATATATATACTATTCTATAAAACAAAAATTGTCAATAACAGATAAATTTCAAAAAAATTGTTATTTCTCCTAGCCAAAAAATAAAGTTGATGAGGCCTCATATACTCAAATCATAATTTATTTATTTTTTCCCTTTCTTTCCCTTCTATATCTGTACTAGATTAAATAAATAAAAGACACATTTGCTACAATGTTCTAGATCAATAACCATTTTCCGGTTTGGTTTGGCCCCAACATAGTTAGGTTTGCTAAAAGCTTAATATCTTGTAACAACATCAACACTTCTTCTCAATTGAAAAAATATGTTTAAGAAAAATTTCATTGTAACAACTTAATTAGTAATTTTGTATCTTGTAAAGTAAGAAAATCTAAATTTAAATATTAAAAAAAAGGCCTCTCTATTCAAGAATTCGCCTAAAGTTTCAAAAAATAATTGGGCCGCTCCCTATGATAATCGATAATAACATATATATATATATATTTGGGTGTAAAATTGATACAAACACAACAACATGATCGTAGATTTGAGTAGAGATTTGTAGATTATTTACTCAAATAATGATCCAAAACAGAAGAAGATAGTAATGGATTGTAGAAATAAACATACCAGCAAGTAAGCAAGCAGAGATTGATGATGAGCAACTCTCCACAGAAGAAATGATCGGAAGATCAAAATTTGTTGCTTTTGTTAGATTTCAGCAAAAGAAAGACTTTTGAATTTTTAATAGACGACTTAAAAAGCAAGTGAGAGAAGAAAGGCCATAATTTTAGTTTGGTCAAATTATAAATAAAAAAAATCAGAATTTCGTGTATTTTTTAATTTAAATTTTAGGATTTAAATTTTAATAATTAAAATTTTGATGTTATTTCTGTGTCACAATTTATACCTTCCATCCATCTCCATTGATGAACTTACGGATACTTCCATTTTTGGCACAGTTTTCATCTCAAAACGGCGTCGTTTTGCCCCTATACTAGCTATATACACAGGCAAAGTGTGATCATACCAGGAAAATAGAGAGAGAAGGAGCCACTACTAGAGGAGGGAGGCCGAAGGTAGCATTTGGGCGGCACAGCCATGGCCATGGTTGGCTGAAGAAGGAGTAGAAGAAGAAGGAAAAGGAAAAGGAAAATGAGAAAGAAAAGAGGGGCCAAAGCTTAGAGGTGGTGGCGATAGCGGCACTGCCACGGTTGGAGATTCAATGGCCACCACGAGCTTGGTGGAAGGGTTACAAAGGAAGAGGAAAAAAGAGAGAATAATTGTAGAAAGGAGAGAAATGAAAAATCCTGGAGATAAAGATAGAGGAGGAAGAAAAAAAAAATCTTATTTTTGGCCAACTTTCGAAAACTCCGACTGCATGCAAAAAGAGATGGAATAAAGTGTATGAGGGATGGAATGAAACAAGGCTATGAGGTGAATCCAATGATACAAAAAAGAGGCGAAACGAAGTTACGACGAGGGAGATACAAAAGCTTGAACATGTGAGTTTAAATTTAAAAACCACACTTCATCTTCCTTCAGCAACACAAAGAGAGCAAATTTTTTATATTCAAACCCACATGTTCAAGTCTTTACGAAGAAGGAGATACAAGGGTTGAACAGGTCGGTTTGAATCTGAAAACCTCACTTCATCTTCTTTCTTCAGCAGCACACAGAGAGCAAATTTTTTAAATTTAAACCAATCTGTTCAAGCCTTTGTATTTCCCTCGTCATAATTTCATTTTGTTTTATTTTTGCCTCAATGGATTTACCTCATGGCCTAATTTTCATTTTGCCTCTTATACACCTTATTTCATCTCTTTTTGCATGTTATCGAAGCTCCGAAAGTTGGCCAAAAAAAAGATTTTTCTCCTTTTATTTATTATTCTTCCTTCATCTCTATGCCTTTTCCTTTCTCCTTTCTTTCCACAATTATTCTCTCTTTTTTCCTCTTTCTTCATGGCCCTTCTATCGAGCTCGTGGTGGATGACCGTGGCGGTGCCGCCATCGCCACCACCCCCAAGTTTCAACTCCTCATCTTTTTTTTTCTCATTTTCCTTTTCCTTTTCCTTTTTCCTTCTCCTCCTTCTCATTCTTCTTTAGCCAACCATGGCTGTGCTGCTCAGGTGCCACCTTCAGCCTCCCTTCCTCTCTCTCTAGTATGATCACACCCTGTGTATATATGTAAATAGATAGATATGGAGTGAAGGAGCAAAACAACGCCGTTTTGGGATGAAAATTGCGCCAAAAATGGAAGTATCTATTAGTTCCTCAACCGAAATGGATGGAAGGTGTAAATTGTGACACAGAAGTAACATTAGAATTTTAATTGTTAAAATTGAAACCTTGAGATTTAAATTGAAAAACACGAAATCTTTGAGTTTTTTTTTTTTTTTTTGCCCTTTCATTTTTTCATTATCTAGTATAAAAAAACAAAAAACAAAAAAATATGTAAAATAAAGATATGGGTGAGATTTGTAATTTATTTTGTATTGATGTATAATCTTAATATTATAAACAAAAAAGAAAAATGATTTGCAAATATAAAAAGTGTTTAAAAAATTGTAAGTCACTTTAATGAGTTATTTATTTAAAATAAATAGACACACATTATGAATTTTTTATATAAATTTTATTTTTGTATACTATCATCTATAATATATATATATATATACACACACAGTCAATTAGTTAATTTTTCACCAAATATCACCTTTAGTTAGTTTATCATTAAATCTCTTTCACCAAATATCACCTTTAGTTTATCATTAAATCTCGCCATTTTTTTTTGGGGTTTTTTTTTTAAGCTCCCTAATAATAACAATTTTCTGAATAAAGGACATTAAAAAATGTAATACTGCCTCAGGTCCCTAACCAAAATACCTGCGCATTTTATCAATTTCTTGGACCAAAATGCCCTTCAACTCAAACGACTGAGAAAACTCTCTCCATTCCTTCCGATCGAATTTCTCTGACACCAAGTTCTACAACTCACATTAGGGTTTCAATATCAACTTCACAATTTACATTAGGGTTTCATCATCAACAACCACTTAGAGAATTGGTCTCCATTGATTCAAATCAAATTTCTTTGACTCATATTCACTGTTCGTCGTCATCTAGTTGCGTTTTCATCACTGCTGGGTAAACAAACAGAGTGGGGTGGAGTTGATAGATGTATATATATATGATACATACATATATATATACAATCTGTTGCTTACTGTCTTGACTAGTATATATATGATAATTAATCAATTAAGACCATTTGCAACCATAATCAAACAGTCACTCTTAGTTATCTTATCTATGGTTGCAAACATATATATATATGATACATACATATATATATACAATGTCAGCACATATATATATCCAGTGTTGAATATAACATCTTCAGGTTCAAAATTTCTCTGAGTGTTGAATATAACGTCTTTTGATTTTTTGGGTTTAGTAGAATTGGAGTTGTTTCTGGAAAAGCAATATTTGGACCCCTACTTGAAGAATATTGGAAAAAGAAGCTTGAGGAAGAGGCAGCAGTAGAGGAAGGCTTAAAGTAATCCAGAGAAATTTGAATTTTCTCTGGATTCAACCCAGAGAAATTCATAGCATTAAGTTTAAAGAAAATCTATCACAAACTCATAGAAGAACTATTAATATGTTTATGTTGCTACCTTGTAATTTTCTCTGTTGTGTAATCATTGCTACCTTGTAATTTTCTCTGGGATTTAATGTTTATGTTTTCATTCTATAGAAATGGCAAAGCGCAGAAGCAACACAACTCCACAAAGAAACCAAAAGTCTCTGTGAACAAAAAACCTGCAATTTTCTCTGCACTATACAAAAAATGCAATTTTCTCTGCACTTTTCTCTGCACTACAAACCTGCAATTTTATAGTAACAAACCTGCAATTTTCTCTGCACTACCCCACAAACCCCGAAAAAGAAACCAAAAGTCTCTGTGAACAAAAAACCTGCAATTTTCTCTGCACTACACAAAAAATATAATTTTCTCTGCACTTTTCTCTGCAAATTTATAGTAACAAACCTGCAATTTTCTCTGCACTACCCCACAAACCCCGAAAAAGAAACCAAAAGTCTCTGTGAACAAAAAACCTGTAATTTTCTCTGCACTACACAAAAAATGCAATTTTCTCTGCACTTTTCTCTGCAAATTTATAGTAACAAACCTGCAATTTTCTCTGCACTACCCCACAAACCCCGAAAAAGAAACCAAAAGTCTTTGTGAACAAAAAACCTGCAATTTTCTCTGCACTACACAAAAAATGCAATTTTCTCTGCACTTTTCTCTGCACTACAAACCTGCAATTTTATAGTAACAAACCTGCAATTTTCTCTGCACTACCCCACAAACCCCGAAAAAGAAACCAAAAGTCTCTGTGAACAAAAAACCTGCAAGTTTCTCTGCACTACACAAAAAATGCAATTTTCTCTGCACTTTTCTCTGCAAATTTATAGTAACAAACCTGCAATTTTCTTTGCACTACCCCACAAACCCCGAAAAAGAAACCAAAAGTCTCTGTGAACAAAAAACCTGCAATTTTCTCTGCACTACACAAAAAATGTAATTTTCTCTGCACTACAAACCTACAATTTTATAGTAACAAACCTGCAATTTTCTCTGCACTACCCCACAAACCCCGAAAAAGAAACCAAAAGTCTTTGTGGACAAAAAACCTGCAATTTTCTCTGCACTACACAAAAAATGCAATTTTCTCTGCACTTTTCTCTGCACTACAAACCTGCAATTTTATAGTAACAAACCTGCAATTTTCTCTGCACTACCCCACAAACCCCGAAAAAGAAACCAAAAGTCTCTGTGAACAAAAAACCTGCAATTTTCTCTGCACTACACAAAAAATATCATATATATATAATGTCAGCACATATATATATCCAGTGTTGAATATAACATCTTCAGGTTCAAAATTTTTCTGAGTGTTGAATATAACGTCTTTTGATTTTCTGGGTTTAGTAGACTTGGAGTTGTTTCTGGAAAAGCAATATTTGGACCCCTACTTGAAGAATATTGGAAAAAGAAGCTTGAGGAAGAGGCAGCAGTAGAGGAAGGCTTAAAGTGATCCAGAGAAATTTGAATTTTCTCTAGATTCAACCCAGAGAAATTCATAGCATTAAGTTTAAAGAAAATCTATCACAAACTCATAGAAGAACTATTAATTTGTTTGTGCAGGAAATTGTGATTGAATCAGCAGCAGCAAAACCAAAGACAAATTGATCAAATCAGAGTTTTATCGTTCCAGAGAAATTCTGGACCAGAGAAATTTGAATTTTCTCTAGGTTGAATCCAGAGAAATTATTTGGAAGTCCAGAATTTCTTTGCTTCCAATTGATGATGGGTTGCTTTCCTTCCAACTGTCAAAATTGAACTGCTTTCTGTGCATTTGGGGCTTCTTATTAAAGCTTCTTGTGTTCTTGTTTTTGTAAATTTCTCTGGCTTGCTACATTTGTGTTTCTCTGTTGTGTAATTTTATCTGGCATGTTTATGTTTCTTCATTATTTTCTCATGCAAATTATCTGTGGCTTACTACTCTATTGGTGTGTCTAATTTTATCTGGCATTTATAATTTTCTCTGGCCAAATTACTTTTCTTACTTGTGTGTCTAATTTTCTCTGGCAACATTTATAATTTTCTCTGGACACATTATGTTTATGTCTTGTGTCTAATTTTCTCTAGCATGTTTATTTTGTTCAATGCTCCATTTCCTCAAAATTTCTCTGTTGTGTAATTTTCTCGGTCATGTTTATGTTGCTACCTTGTAATTTTCTCTGTTGTGTAATCATTGCTACCTTGTAATTTTCTCTGGGATTTAATGTTTATGTTTTCATTCTATAGTAATGGCAAAGCGCAGAAGCAGCACAACTCCACAAACCCCGAAAAAGAAACCAAAAGTCTCTGTGAACAAAAAACCTGCAATTTTCTCTACACTACACAAAAAATGCAATTTTCTCTGCACTTTTCTCTGCACTACAAACCTGCAATTTTATAGTAACAAACCTGCAATTTTCTCTGCACTACCCCACAAACCCCGAAAAAGAAACCAAAAGTCTCTGTGAACAAAAAATGCAATTTTCTCTGCACTTTTCTCTGCACTACAAACCTGCAATTTTATAGTAACAAACCTGCAATTTTCTCTGCACTACCCCACAAATCCCGAAAAAGAAACCAAAAGTCTCTGTGAACAAAAAACCTGCAATTTTCTCTGCACTACACAAAAAATGCAATTTTCTCTGTACTACAAACCTGCAATTTTATAGTAACAAACCTTCAATTTTCTCTGCAATTTTATGTTTTCATTCTATAGTAACAAACCTGCAATTTTCTCTGCACTACACAAAAAATGCAAAGTGAACAAAAAACAGAGCACAAAAACGCAGAAAAACAGAGCACCAAAAAGCAACTCATAAGCATGTTGACAGAGAATGAAAAAGCAACTCCAAAAATCAAAATCAACTCCATCGAAAATTTATCAATAACAGATAATGAAAAATTAACTTCAAAAATCAAAAACAACTACACTGAGTTCATCTCTCTCACATTGATTAAAACAAAAAACAAAAACCTAATTCAACACCTACACGATCAAATCAAATCAAAAATTGAAAACTTATCTAATTCAACTCCACATGAAATCAAATCAAACACAATGAACCAGATTTCAACTCCTACACGATCGATCAACACCTACAAACAACGAACATGATTTCAACTCGTACAGGATTTCAACACCTACAAACAACGAACAGGATTTCAACACCTACAAAAACCCTAGAAAATCTCCACAAAAATCTGAATCGTCAAGTTCATCCTCACGTAATCTCCCACAAAATATCAATATGATCTTTAGCTGCCAAATTCAAAACAACATATATTATAAATAAGGGTAAGACTGGTATTTTACACTCTAAAATAACATTGAGGGACCTTAGGCTACAAAAGAACACATTGTGGACCTAATCCATTACTAAAAGTTGGATAGGGACCTTAAACTGATTTTCCCTTTTTTTTTTTTTTTTTTTTTATGAGAAATGAAAGTGACATGATTACAGAGTTCTAACTCTAACATTTCTCACAATTTGTTTTACCTAATTTGAAAACATGACAAATAAATTTTTTTCTCATCATTTTTTTTTTTTTTTTTTGTAATTTATGATCGAATCACAACTACCTTTTTTTATTATTTTTTTTAACATTTCTCACAACTATTTTTTTAATATATATTTTTTATTTTTTAAAGATAAAATTATTCTTAAAACAAATGACATGTTTAACAAATTCTAAACAAGTTCAACTATTTGTTATTGGAAAATTTTATGAAAGTTGATTTTATTTTTTATTTATTTTTTGGGAATTTATTGATTTTTTTTTAGATTTTATTTTTTAACTTTTATATCCTTCTGGAAAGACTTGAAATTTTTTATTCAAAAATTTATTTATTTCCTAAAAATAAAAAATAAAAAATCAATTGTTAATTAAAAAATCATAGCCAAACAGTTAAATTTTTTTTTAAAACTTTAATTGGGAGACTTACATGTATGTTCTAATATGTGGACTTATTGTCCAATAGGTCGTATAATAATTAATGATATTTTTATCAAACACTATTAAAAGACATCATTAATTGTTAATTTTCAACGGCAGTTCGAAAATTGTCATACAAATGTTACTAATTATAAGTTTTAGCGACATTTTAAAAAAATATCACAAAAAAATCACTAATTTTTAACTTTCAACAAAATTTTAAAAAATTTGTCACAAAAAACCGTCACTAATTATAAATTTTAGTGACAATTTATAAAAATCCTGACAAAAAAAAGTTATTAACTGTCAATTTTTAGCAACATATGTAAAAAATTATTACGAAAATTTATTTTTAACGATTATTTTATTAGGATTTATTTCTAATAGAATTTGATAAGAATTAAATCTAACCATTAAGATTTATTGGTAGTTAAATTTTAAATAACTAATAAAAAAAAAATTGCTAAACAAAGCCATAGTACAAACAAAGCCTTAGATTTGAGTTTCAATTCCAAGGTTATTGTTTCAGCCACTCCAAAGAGAGGTTGTGTTGGCTGAAGAAGAAAGTAAAATAAAATGACGACTCAGCTCATAAACCTGCTTAATTTATTGATTTCACAAGATGAAAAAAAAAAAAACGTATATTAATTCAAAGTCAGTCTCCAAAGTCTTACATTTAAAGGGAAAAAAGCAAACTCACTTTCCCCGTAATTGTGCAAAATAGTGCTTTACTTTTGTCCCTTGCTTTTAATTCAAAGTCTTACCAATCCAATAATTAGTTTAAAGTCATACAATCTACACTCATTTGAGTCACTTTCAAATAAATATGCCGATCTAACGAGAGCCGGTTGATCAGCATATTTCATTTCAAGAACTTGATCTTTGGCCATTGTTGAACAGACTTGTTTTACCTGACAACATAAACAGTACTCAAGTTTACACTGCCTTTCTTCTCCACTACTGTCATTAAAGGGAAAAAGTATTCAACTCCCTGGAAACACACGTATTTAGCATTTCACCAATTGAACACAAAACTTTTCTCATAGTGGGAGCTCACAACAGATCTTCATCAATCTTTGCTTCACACAACAGATCATCAAACTTTGCTTCTTGGCAAATTACCCCCTCCTTGTTGCCTTCCAATAACCACCCTATATTTGCATGCCCTGAGAATAAAATAAATCTTTTTTAGCCAAAATAATATGATGTAAAATATATATAAATAAATGAAGATAAATGACCAACAACCAAGCAAATTGAAAACCAAAACTAGAATAACAAATTCTTGTACCCACATTCTAAACTCGGTTTTCATTAAAATCAGCAATTACCCTAGACCATTTGTTCATGTACGCAAGCCAATTTTTCGGTATATAGGGTCAAGGGGATAGGACTCTCAGTAAGGCTCACACGCGCCAAACCTCTTGAGCTTGTGAAAGCCCACTCCACCATTAACATGCATTACATGACCAAAAATATCCGAAGCAACGTGCCAACAAATTTCCTTCTATTTCGAAACCCATTGGGAATCCAAATGGATAAACTCATATCCCACAAGGTCACATAATACATAGTAGGATTGTTTGAAATGAAGAGTCTCCACTTGATTCGAAGAACTAAGAAACCATATCCACAAAATGACTCCAAGCAATACCTAGTCCTGTCGTCACTAGAGAACCTAGTTCAGGGCTACAATTCAAGATGGGAAGGGGTTACCCAACTAAGTGGTTGTGACCTCTTTACTCATTACTCATAAGTTCATGGTTTAAATTTAAAATACAAAACAAACAGGACAAGAATAGTAGAGAAATAGAGCAAGGAAAGGAAACACCTAAATAAAAAGCGGATTCACAGACTAAAAATATAATATTAAAGAAAATTAAAATTAGACCTATTTGCATAATTCCAAGTTGAGGGAGACTGGATGTTGTATAAATGCTACTACCTATGAAAAAACAACTTATTCCTCTTAGAATTAGTTTCATTACAAATATTTATATCACATTATCAAAAAAATTCCTCAAGATTTCAACTACTTTCTCATTACATTTTTTGGCTTCACACTTTGATGGGTCCCCAAAAACATTTCGATGAGTAATGACTACTGATACATAGAAACATATTGTTTACATAATAACCCTCTTGTAAATAATTATATATATGGTTTGAAACCTTCCTATAAGTCCCAAACTTCCTAACATGAAAACCCAAGCACTTCTGAAAATGAAGTCTCAAAATTCCTAGTTCCCAAATTCATGCTTCTGTAAGGCATTGTCGGCTTACAATCTGACAAACATTGCAAGAAGCTGATTACCAATTTCATGGGCAAAGGCTTGCCTGGCTGGATGCAAGCCTCCATATATGGTTTAAAACAAATACACACACACACACATATAAACATCTAGCTCTACAAAAGTAAATTTTCTTTTCTGATCCACACTTGATTTCCACTACACAGTTGTACTTCCATGCAGACAGGTAGAAAAACCAAATTACAAGACATTTTTAAATTGGCCATTGATTGTCCACAACTTGTCAATTTTATCATTTCCCGAAGGGCCTCACACCATCTATTAAAATAGGAAGCTACAAACATATAGGTAATTACACTTCTTTCCATGAGACCATCAGACAATTCCTTTTTCTCTCTCCAGATTGCAAGCACTTCCATCAGTTCTAAACCGTTGTGTGAATGTTGATTCCTCCAGCGGAGTTGACATCCTATTAGCATAAGCTAGGAGACCAGTATACACAGTCATTGCCCCATTGTCAATTCAATACCTGTCATCAGTTGCAAACAACTTTCCACCCATCTTGGAGCGCATGATTCTCATCATGTAATGGCGCAACCATCCCTCGTCCTCTAGTGGAACAAAGACAGTCGATGTCATTTGGGGTTATCTGCGCAGTCTTGAGGGCAGATTTGATAAGCGGCCAGCAAGATGTGCTGGAGATGGTGTTGGGCAGTTTCTTGGGGAAGGAATCCCTGCCCTGGTGGGGTAACATAGGTGTGTGTCTTGGGTTTGATAAAATTGAGCCATCAAGGGTCACAACCCCAACACCAATCTTGTTGGTTGACCCCTCAAACCCTAGATAGAGCTATCATCTTCTTCATCTTTAAGAATAATATTAATATGCCTGACTCAAATCCAACGTCTTCAAATTAGGTTGATAATTTCAACTGAAATTATATATTCCTATTGTTCGGGAAGACAACAGGAATACATGATTATCCTGAACTTGTCTCCAAGAGATGACTCCTAATCTAACTTCTTCAATTAGATTAAGAATTACTTATTTTCTTTTCCTCTTCTAATTAAAGATTGTTGTTCTTGTTCATCTACTTCCGTACATGGTAAAGTGCAATTGCTAAAGAAAACTTATCCGCCACTTCTTTTCTTTTTTTTTATATTTATTTTTATCTAATTTGTGAACAAGCTAATTTTAAAAGGAAATTGATTTGTAAAACAGAATTTTTATAAATAAAGCCCATCCAGAATCACATGTCAATGGAATTTTTATAATTATGAGCCAAAGGTGCTTTGGCTTGAAATGAAAAAAGAAGAAGAAGAAGAAGAAGAAGAAGAAGAAGAAGAAGAAAGAAAAGAAAAGTCCCATTCTAAACAAAAATAATTAAACAAAAACAGAAAATTAAATATTAAAAGAGAATTTAGGGGTGAAATCAGTTCAGTCCAAGTGCTACTTCATTCCCACCTAATGGAAGGTTTTGGTTTTCATTATTCCCACCTAATTGATTGTTTTTTCAATAGACAATGAAATAATACAACCTTACCAAAAAACAAAACAAATATCAACAGTTGTATCAAAACAAAACATGAACAATGTGCTTGTTTGGCACAGCTTATAAGCTGATTATTCCAGCTTTCAGCTTAATTTAAGTTATTTTGATGTGTTTGGTTTAGCTTATAGCTTATAGCTTATAGCTTTTTGGAAGTCAGAAATCAGCTTATTCTTTGAGTGGGGCAGGAGATGCTTAATTTATAAGTCAGAAATCAACTTATGGTCATAGTTATAATCTATAAGCTGTTTAGGCATAAGCTATAAGCACTTTCCCACAGCTTTACCAAACAGGACCAATATTTAGAAACAATCCTATCTTCAAAAAAAAAAAAAAAAGTTAGAAACAATGACACACTGCTTTTTGCTTAATATATGCTCATGTGGACAAGTCTGCTCATGGACAAGTCTGGGTAAATTTTAGGGAAAAATTTGGGCTCAGGGTTTCAACTGATTAAGGCTTTTGTAATTTTTTTTTTAATGTCTGAAAATTGAATTTTTTATTTTTAGTGAATTTTTTAATATTTTAAGTAATTTTTTTTACTTTTTAGATATGCCTACCTAAAAAATAAAAAAAATAAAATATTTTTGATAAAAATATTTTAAAAAATCAATAAATACATGAAAATATACTAAATTTATATATATATATTTGGTATTTAGTGAATTTTTTAAAGATTTTGTTTCACAGTATTATATTTTTTAAGTATATTTGTATTAGGTGCAGTAAAACATTTGTTTAAAATATTAAAAATATTTACTAAAAACAAAAAATATAAAAAATAGAAGCACAATTTTCAGAAAATCAATCAACACCAAACAAGGTGGATTTTCAAGAAATTAGAGTTTAAAAAATTATGGGTTTCTTTCAGGTAGCAAAAGAGAGGCATGAAAAAGAGAGGGAGCAATGCGATGTGATGACTGATGCATGCACGGCTAAGATTAGCTCCCAATAATATGCATCGACGGCTGGGATTGAAAAAGTTATTAAACTGATTCGGTTCAATCCCTTTCGATTTGAATTTTACAGAACAAAAAAACAAACCCAAAAAAGCAAGGTTTTATTTTTTATATTTTTCTGAAAAAATAAATATTACATATATTTTAAATTTCAAAACTTATTCTCTTTATAAAAAAAATTTTAAATGATGACATTGTAGGCAAACAGTTGGCTCTTATACTATTAATCACTTGGGAGTGTTGGTTTCTACTCTATGTGAGGAGTTGTGACCATGTGAAGGAAGCCTTAGAAGTCAAGCATGGAGGCTGCAGATTTGGGCTGCAGATTTTCAGCCAAGCTATCCTATTATAGGGTGGTTGTGTTGGTGGCTGCCATCAATGTTGTCGGCGGTTCGTTGACAGCTTGTCGGTAGACAAGATTCCATTTGTGTATAAATGGGGAGAGTTGGAATGCAACAAAATGTGAGGAACCAAGAGAGCAAAATGAGAGAGTGAAGAGATATTAGCCCTCTGTGTGGGAGAGGGTGCTCCCTTTGTGTGAGAGGGGGAGTTGTGTATGAGTTGAGTGAGGATGAGTGTTCCTCCTCATCTTTTGTAATCTCTTCATATATAGTGAAATTTGATTACTCTCCCGTGGATGTAGGCATTGGGTCGAACCACGTTAAATTTTGTGTTTTCTTTTGTGTGTATAGGTTGTTTGTGCTTGCAAGTGATTTCTGGACATTTTGGGCAGGATCTCCGATCCCATCAGGGAGAACTTAAGACTAAACATATGTACTGTTCTCAAGTTAAGGAAAATAAATTGGGCTCGAAAATCAGCCCATTGCGACACAACACCTATGATTTTTAACGTTGTGACTTGTGTTGGTCTTCCCCTTGAAATCACTAATTTACCTATAGGTCCTCAATTGTTTTAAGACAAAGGACAATTTCTGCAAAAATAGAGGCTAGATCCATAAGAGAACAAAAAATATATAACACCAACTTTGTATAGTAGTTTGCATGGGTTCTAAATCTCTACAATCTCTTTTTACTTTGCATTTTAGGTTGATTATGTGATCTTCCATCTAACATTTCTTCCTTTCAATTGAAGTATTTCTTTCCTGCTTTTGTAGAAGTCAAAGTTCTGGTTAAAGATGTAGAAAAGATGCATATTTAGTTCATCAAACCCTATCACTTGTGGACCAAAAACCAGATGAATCCTTTACATCATGACATGGACAAGAATTGGACAGAAAACATACTAAATAAGAGGATAGCATATCAATTTATCTTAAATTGAAAAAGAAAAAAAGAAAAAAAAGAAAAAAAAAGGAAAAGGAAAGGATAAAGCTAAACTCTACAAACAATAATTAGTTACTGAAAATTTTACCTTGAAACAAACAATAGTCAAAAGAATAAAAAAAAAAAACAATGTGCAATTAGTACACATTAATGTGTATTTGAGAGCGAAAAGATTGGGTACACGCCTAATCTTTGGCATAGTACACAAAGTGGTTGCCCAAGATTGGAACCCATAACCTCAAAGTTATTAGGCCAAGATTTTACTAATGAACTAATTATTAAAAACTTTGTGAGGCAAACATTTCAATTTAGTTACAAAAGGTGTCTATTTGGCAATGAAACAACCAAAGGATGATTGTGGTCTCACAAATTTCCTGACAACCCACCTTCTAGGTTTCTCTTTTTTCACTAAAATCATTGCTGTACAACCTTCTCGTCGCCTGTCTCACTTTTGAAGTGTTAACTCTCTCTAATTTTTTTATTATCAGGACTTGCTCGACATCCAAGTCCATTTGAAATGATTGAACCATCACGCTCTGACTTTTGGGAAGATAAAACACGAGTTTCAAATCCTACATGAGTGGCATATTCATCATAGAATGTTCTTGCAGCTTCTTCAGACTCAAATAGCATCCCCTCCTATGGTTCTTGATTTCTATCAGGTTCACATGAACCTAGTTCCCCTCCTACAGAAGTTTCAATTCTCCCCACACCATCATCCATTTGGGTTTGCCCATCCAATGACACTCAACATTAACAGTTATGAAATCTTTACCAAAAAAGGAAGTGAAAAATGAAAACTATTGTACATAATGTAATTTTTTTAACTGATATGATTAAAATAACAATTTGTAAATCAAGATTAGGAGAAGAGTGACTCCCAATTTCAGATAAATATAACTGGGATGCGACAACATCAATGAAAAGATAACTATAAATAACATTAAATTATACCAGAGTTGCCTGTGTCAACCACTAGCCAGTCAATTTTGTGCAAAGCGCCAAACAATTTCTGATAAGCACCTAAACAAGCAGCAAAGACATGCAAAAACTGACCAAAAAGGGAAAATTTCCATGACGAAAAATCATAAAATGTAGAAACAATGCAATCATCTAGCACAACAGTAAAATATACTACTAAGCATTTGGCTTTGGCCTAACCATGAGTTTGTTTATATAACTCAACATCATCAGTAGCAACGATATAGAATTTTGAATGTAATGTGGATTAGTCATGGTACAAAGTAAGTAATAGAACTCATATAACAAATCTGAATTTCATATATTTATACAAATCAATTAAAATTAGGTCACCAAGACCAGCGTTTACCTTAGTTTAATCCTATGTTACATGATCTCAGGTTTCAGTGTCGGGCGTGGATATGTATCTAGAGGTCAGACTCATCAAACCATAAATTCAAGGGCACATAGACTTGGCAAAAAAATGTAATATTTTTATATTTTTAATCAAATAAGTGAAATAAAATAGTGTCATATGTAACTTACAGTATCAAAAAGACATTTATAACTATTATACAGAAAACAATATGTACATATATAATAGTAGTGTTAAATACAATTATATAAGAAGTGTCCAATGAAATGCCATCCGACACATATCTCATATCCGTGTCAAGAGTGTCAGGTCTCCGACATGGGTATTTGATTTATTTTGAAGAGTCCATGTAACATAGGTTTAATCTCATTTGTTGAACATATTCAATGAACATAAAGAAATGGTTAGTGAGTGTTCTCCAAATTCTTTAATCAAATTTGTCACTGCTTTGGAATTGTTGGATTTTGTCCCAAAAAGCACAACAAAAGAATGATGAAATAAACAAATTTGAGTTACCCATGTAATCCATCATGAAAATACAAAAAATTAAAAATTAAAAGAATTTTAGTTAATTGATTTGCTCCCAAAAAATTAAATATCAACGAAATTAAGCCAAAAGATTGTGTAAGGCTCAGTGACAGTAAAATTGTTTGTTAGCACCTTTCTATCTGTTGCTTCTCCTTAAAATAACCCTCAGGGGTGTTTCATAAGTATATGATTCAATTCTCAAATTTTCTTAGCAACCAAACTAGATCTAAAACTAATAAAGACCAAGAACAAAGCAATTTCGCACTGCCTGAAAGAAATGCACAGTCAATTTCCCATGCCCAAAGCCCTGAATTGACACAAAAATAAAAAGTAGAACAAAATTTCTGAGAATTTAAACCAAATGCAGATCAAACAGCTCGAATTGGTTGAATTTTAGGGTTCCAATCACAGAAATGTCGTGTTGATCTTCAAAAACAAATTGCATACATATACACACATCATGATATATACATACACATTTAGAGAGAGAGAGAGAGAGAGAGAGTTACTGAAATCGAAGCTCTGAGTGGGTTTCGAGGGTTGATTTGGAGTTGAATTGTCAGAGCGAAGCTTTGATTTGAGTGCTGTGATGTGGGAAGATGAGATGGAAATTTGATTTGCAAAGGTTTCACGGTTTTCATTCGAAAGAGGGGACGACTTGGAAGTTTGGAACTACACGTGCCTCCGTCGTACGGCCAAATAAATAGACTACTCACCGAGAAGTTATTTGTGGGTAACGAATTCATGTTGGGTGAGTGTGGAATAGGAGCAGAATATGGTGATTGATGTAGTGTATATTCACGTGACGTTTTAAGATTAATTAATAAATTTTTTTATATAATTATTTATTCAAAATTTATTGAAGAATCAATAATTTAAATTTGGACTCATTTATATACAAGTCCCATTCTTTGAATTTATAATCTATTAAGTCTTAGGTAAAATTATTTATTTCTTCAAGTTTCATTAATTTTTAATACGGAAATGAGCTGTAGCTCGAATTGGTTGGCTCGAATTGGCTCGAAAGAGGGAGAGAAGAGAGGAAGAAGAGGAGGAGAAAGAGACAGAGGAGAAGAGCCAGCACCACCGTCGCCGTCGAGGATCGTCGCTGCTCGTCGCTGCTCGTCGCCTCGTCGGCCGCCGCGCTGCTCGTCGGCTCTGCCTCGCCTCCGCCTCCCGCCCCCGCCTCCAGCCCCATTTGTTGGGCCCCCTCCAGTCCCTTCTCCTCCTCCTCCTCCTCTCTCCTTCCTCCTCCTCCTTCCTTCTCTTCTTCCCTTCTCTGCTTCTGATTCGAGCCAATTTCGAGCTCCACCTTTCGAGCTACATAGCACTACCGTTTTTAATATACCAATTTACCCTTCCAAGGACCTCTTCTATCGCTGCCAAATATCCATTGCTGTCTTCATTCTCTCTCTCTCTCTCTTACTTTTATAATCCACTCTCCAACAATAACAACAACCAAACGTCTCCTTCTCCCTCATTTATTTTCTCTCTTCTTCTTTTTGTAGTTTCAGACTCTCTCTCTCTCTCTCTCACATATAAAAAAATGGGAGCCAAGCTCTCTCTAGTCCTTGACGCTTCTGATGAGATTTAGAGAGAGAAGAAGAAGAGAGAGAGTGGCTGCGATGGCAGTGGAGAGCGGTGGTGAGACTGAGGAGGGCGGTGAGGAGAGAGAGGTAGAGGGCCGCGAGAGCCATTGTTGAAATTGCCTAGTGATGAAGTTGTCTGGTGGTGCTTTTTGGGTTGCAGTTTGAGGTTTGGGTTTTTTTAATTTCGGTTTGATTTGAGCCAGAGACATACGTGGCCTCAAATTTTGATAAAAGCTATTTTGAAAAAAAAGAAAAGTTAGTTTATTAGTTTGTTAATTTATTTGAATCATCAGTGTGTTTAGTTTTATAGTTTTAAAATTGAGAATATTATCAGTTTAAAACTAAAAAAAATGATAATATTCTCAGTTTTAACACTGAAAAAAATTAAAATTTTCTACAAATTTACTGGATATTTATTTTGGAAACTAAAAACATTCTCAATTTTAAATTGAGAACATTCTCAGTTTTGGAACTGAGAATATCTCAGTTCTTACCTACAAACCAAATCTCCAGGCCTATTTCTTTAGTCAATTTAATATGCTCTATTTTGAACCTTGAAACAGATTTCAACTCAAAAAGCCTCAAAGACAAATCTGTCAAACGCCCGAAATCAAGTATGTGTAATAGCGAATCAAACCGAGAAATCCTTCGAGATCCTTCGAACTTGTATCTTCATCCACTTTCCATAACTGATTTGATTTTTTTTTTTAAGTAAATAACGTCAATATTGTTATATAATATATATAGAACTGTTTGGGTTGAAGGGCAAAAATATCTTCTTATCTATAAATAGGGATTTATTGGTTCAAAAACTTTTAGACAGGACCTAAGCTACTACCAAATATGTAGATAGGACTTTTATGTAATTAATCCTTTAAATTTAGGGAATAACTTGCCTCCATTTAAAATTTCAACTGATCAGACAGTTGAAATATCTAATCGGTAAGAGTTATTAAACGGAACACGTTTATCAATAAAAAAAATTTAAAAAATTAATTGAGCCATGTTTTCATAGACTTTTACTAATAAGAAACTTCCATTTAATAATTCTTACTGGTAAAAAACCTCATTTAATAATTCTTATCGATAAGAAATCTCAACTGTTTGATACAATTTAACTGGAAAAAAAAAAAACTAATCCTTAAATTTATTTTAGTCATGAATCATACATTTTACCAATTTAATCTCTAATACATATGACTTCATTTAGGTAAATTCTAGACCCTAATTTTTTTGCAAAACCAAAATGCCAAGTGTGAAGCTCTCCTCTAGGTTATGAGGCTTTTCCCAAACTAGGCCTGGGTATTAATTTATTTCCCAAACTAAGCCTAGTTTGGCTGAATTGCCCAAATTAAGCTGAAACGTGTTCACCAAACACGCTTTCAGCATATTGTTGGCCCAGGCGGACAAAATAAACAAAATCATAAAAGCGTGGTTAGAAAACACGACTTTATTAAGAAAATGCTGTTGCTATTAACGTTTTCAGGCTTAAATAATAACGCGATTTTGGAAACATGCTTTTAATAGAAAGCGTGATTTGTAACCACGCTTTTAACAGAAAGCCATTATAAAATGGCCCCACCCCCCCTCATTTGCAACCATGCTTTTAAAACACTTCTCTTTCTTTTCCTTCAAAAACCCGAAACCAGTTCTCCCTCTCTCTGTTGTTAATCTGCACTCTCCTCTCTCTCTCTCTCTCTCTCTGTGGGTCACTCTTTGCTCTCTTTCTGTCGCTCTCTGTGGGTCGCTCTCTATTCTCTCTCTCTCTCTCTCTCTCGTCTGGTATGTGCACTGTCTCCCTCTCTCTCTCTCAGTTTGAATTTGATTTATGTTGATTTTGTTTGTGAAAATGTGAATATGGGGTAGATAACAATGTAGGGTTTTTGTGAATTCAAATTGAGGAAGTTTGGAAGATAGAATAGTTTGAATACAGTTTAGGAGATAAAATAGTTTTGTGAATTCAAATTGTTTTGTGAATTCAAATTGCTACCAATGTGGATAGAATAGGGTTCTGTGAATTGAAATTGTGGTTTTGAATTCACAAAACCCTAGCCCTAACCCAATTCTGTTAGGGCTAGGGTTTTGTGAATTCAAATTTTGGTTATTATATGCATTTGTGTTTGTTTGTGAATTCAAATTTTGATTAATTATGAGTTGCAACCAATCTCTATGTTTGTTTGGTACAAATGGATTCAAGTTTGTAAGAGTAGCATTGCATTTGATTAAGCATATCGAGTGTTAACCTGTTCAATTTCATGTTATCTATTCATTTTTTATATGTCATGGGAAAACAGAATTGGGTTAGGGCTAGGGTTCTGTGAATTCCAAATTGTGGTTTTGAGAGGGTTAGGGTGCTTAGGGTTTTGTGAATTCAAATTTGGACATTGAACTAATAAGTAAAATTGTAATAGTATCTAAGCCATATCAATTTGGAATTAAAAAAAAAATTCTTCAAATGCTAAGTTAAACATGAAATTTGATTCATATTTAATTAAGAGGACTGCTATTAGCCACCTACCTCTTTACTTTGGCCCCCTCTGTTTCTTTGAACTCCCACCCAACAAAATGAATCCCCTCCTTTTTTTCTTTAAAAACCCCCACCTTAATACCAACTATGCCCCAAATCTTTTTGACTCCCCATTATCATCACTGATTAGATTAGTCTCTGTTAGATTCACAATTGGCAGAGCTTGAACCGCTGAAATCAGGACCGGAGGAGATTCCTCGTTGATAGGACTTTTCACTATCATTCATAGCATATAACCTTTAGTAGCCACCACCATAAACATAAATGAAAAATCCACTGCTTCTGAAAGCCACCCAAAACAAAAACAGAGTAAGAAACCTCCAAACCAAAAATTTAGATCAACTTGTCAACTAGTTTTGAAAGAAACAAGCAACACCTAGGGTAGAGAGAAAGCAAGAAACAAAAAATAAGTTCAAAGGACTAACCTTAAGTCTCAGAAACAAAAAAAATTTATCTCTTTTTGAAGCAGAAAGCAGCCCACAAAAGATTGATCCTGAAATCTCTCTCTCTCTCTCTCTCTCTCTCTCCTCTCCAAATGGAAAACCCAGAAAAAATTTCTCAAATCTCTCTCAAGAAACAGCAACCCAGATTTACTTTCTAAGAAACAGAAATACCCACAAAATATTGATCCTGAAATGCCTCTCTCTCTCTCTCTCTAAATGGAAACCCTGAATAAATACTTCAGATCAGATCTCTGTAAAGAAACACCAACCCATAATTGAATTTTAAGAAATAGAAAAACCCAAAAAAATTGGATCTTTAAAAACACTCACTATCACTGCTCTCTCTTCAAAACTAGAGATATGGGTTTGCATTCCTTGGACGCCATTGACGATGAAGTGAGAGCGGTGGATCAAGGACATGGTTATTGTGATTGAATTTGAATTGGGTTTGTTGTTGGGAATTTGATTTTTTATGGGAGTGAATAGGGAAACAGAGAAGATGAGAGGTTTTTATATATGTATGAGTTTGATGAACATGGAGAAGTATAGCGATCCCGGTTCTTTCTCCTTTCGTTGTTATATCCGGACTCAGTTCCGTGGATGCCGGTTGTTGTTTTGAACTTGTTTCTATCCTTCAATTCTTAAAATTTGAGTTGTAGAATGTTTTGGACTTGTTTGTTCCAGGTTGGGTGTGATTGGGAGCAGGAGGTTGCTGCCCAAGTGTTTAGTCCTTCGCTCGAGCGAGCTGTTTGTTGCTCGAGCGAGCTGTTTGTCGCTCGAGCGAGCTTTTGCTTTTGGGTCCTTCGCTCGAGCGAGGGTTTGGTCGCTCGAGCGAGGGTGGAGTCTTGTGTCTGGTGGCTTGAGCCAAGGTGGCTTCGCTCGAGAGCGAGCGATTGCGTCTGGGTAAGACCTGAAAGTTGCATTTCTTGGCTCGAGCGAGCTTTTATTCGCTCGAGCGAGCTGGTTCGTTCTTCGCTCGAGCGACCATTCTGTTGCTCGAGCGAGCTTCTGGGTGTTGGCCTGAGCGAGAGTTTTCTGTGTCTGGTCGCTCGAGCGACCAAGTCTTCGCTCGAGCGAGCCTGTCGTATTTCAGTAGGCAGCAGCGGGGAAAAAGATCATTTTTCTCCTTCTTCCATCTTTGAAACCCTAGCAGCCGAGAGTCTCTCTCTCTAAAAACTTATCCTCTCTCTAGATTTCATCTCCTTCTTGTGTGAATCCATCTTAGGTCCTTTGTTAAAAAGAAAGAGGGTGTTGAGGGCTTCGTTTTAATCGGAAAAATAGTGGATTTGGAGCACTTTGATTTTGGGTCATCTTCTCCATTTGAGTTCTCCATTTGAGGTAGGGATTCTCCTTGTTCTTTTTCAATACTCCGTCTATAGATAGACATGTGGTAATTTTTGTATTGCATGAAAATTGTATCATGTTGGATTTGTTTGAAAATCATGAGTAAACCTAGGGTTGGTTGTGTTGAGAATGGATTTGGCTTCATTAATTGTTGTCTTGGCTAATTAGAATATAAATTAGCATGTTGCAGTTAAATGAAGAAAAAGCCCTAAATTACATTTTGGTTGGGTAAATTAAAATGGGGGTTTTGTTGACCATTGTGTGTAAATCTCTTTTGTCAAAATGAGTTGGGTAAGGGTGTTAATGCCTAAGGGATTAACCATGGCTTGTAAATTGGTTTTATGGGAATAAAGATAGTGGAGTTGGTTTGTGATAACAAAAAGGGAAAATGGAATTGTTTTTGTGAAAATGAAGAAAGGGTTTTCAAAATAAGTTCGAGAATTGGATTGTTGTATCTTGAGTGTTGAACACACATGTAGGAGTTGTATCTTTAACTACCATGTTAATGTTGTTGTTGGGTTTGTGATTCATGATAATTGAGTCTGTTAATAGATGTACAATATACATGCATCTAGAGGTTTTGTCCTTGGTCATCGGTGGAGGATGACGTGGTTGTGTTGAATTGTCGTGTATGCATTACACCTATGTGTTCATCTACTTTAACACGTTGTTAGATTCTTGTTAGTTATGTGTATGTAGTACGCATGTTGGATATGCCTTGTTGCATGGTTGTTGTTGGCGTTATATGCCGCGCTTAAAATCAAAGGTACCGTTACCTTCCAGCTAGCGCATGGAGAACTGTATGCGCTAATAATAGAAGGCACCATACCCTTCCAGCTAGCGCCTGGTAAACTGGCATTTTGACTTACTACGCACATAGCTAGTAGAGTGAAGTTGGTTGTAGTTGTTTCAGTATATCTTTGGCTTACTAAGCACATAGCTAGTAGAGCAAGGTGGAATGGTTGTTGTTTCGTTGTAACTGAAAATATCATATACTTGATTGGTTACCATTCGGAGGACTGAGTTACTCCATTGATTGATTGTATACATGATTGGTGGGTTGTAAACTTATATTTTTACAAAGTTATGCATGTATAGTTATCATAGTAGTGGAAACGAACCAAAACGTCATTTTGTCTTTTGGAAAATGTAAAGGAGAACGATTGTTTTAAAGATAAACATGTTTGAAAAAGGTACATCTGTGTACGTATAGGAAGGGAAGAGAGTATCGGCTTAGTGAGATTATTTCCTAAGTAATTGTTAATGTTATGATAGATTGGGAACGGGGATTAATGAAAGGAAAAAGGAAAGACAAATCATTTGTAACGTTGAATGAAATGGTTGTTTTCGAGAAAAGTTCATACATATGTATATTTTGTATAAAGTGTCACATTACTATTCTAGTATGAGAATGAGTGTTCATGATCATAGCTATCTGTAAGTTGTTATTGTTGAGGATCATGTTGAGTTCCCTACTGGACTATATGTTCATCCCACGTTGTTGAATCTTTTTCAGGTGTTAAGCAGGTTGAGCTGCAAGATTTGGATTTACTTATTTATTGGCCATGGGGCCTCTGTTGTGTTGGCGGAATGCCACTGTTGTAAAAGGGTTACACCCTTCTTCTTGTACCATAAGTGATGTAAGCCCAAGGGCAATTTGTTAAGTATGTTCATGTAATATTTACTTTGCATACGAATGAGAGTATTGTTAATCACTTCTACGGATTGAATGTATGAGTTTATTTCCGCATGTTATCTCTGAAAATGAATTAAGTTAATGAATTTGGTAATGACTTCGAGTAATAAAAAGTGGGGCGTGACAAGAAGAATAAGAATAGGAGGATGAGAGAGACATGCAATGGTAGCAAAATTGCTAGAGATGGAAAGAGAGGCTGTCGACGGCAGTGGCAGTGGTGGTCACCGGTGGAAATGGTGGTGAAAAGGTTTGGTGGGGTAGGGTTTGGAAATTAGGGTTAGGGTTGGGGTTAGGATTTGGGAAATTAGGGTTAGAATGTTAGGGAATAGGGTAAAAATGTAACTTTATGTTTGGACAAAATTGGAATTAAAAAAAATAAAAGAAATGGGAGGTCCAAAGAAGAAAGGTAGGTGCTAATAGTAGCACTCTTAATTAAAAAAAAACTATCTATTATATCTATAGCAATATGTATCTATCTATCTGTAAGATAATAATAAGTTTCATTTTAGTAAATCATAATCACCATAACATTACTCTTTTTAAGAATCTACAAAAATAATTTAAAATTTTGTAATGTGAATTATTCAGATAAATTTTGTAATGTGAATCAAAAAAAAAAATTATATTAGTAAATTATAAAATTATCCTTATGATAAATTATCGTTATTATTACATTTCATCCAAATACCAGGCCACATCCAAATAATTCGGTCAAAAAATAAAATCTATTTTATTCTATATCTAAAAGGCTAGTTTTATATTATAAACAAAATGGTATTTAGTTAGTTTCATTTCTCTCCAATCTCTCCACTCTAGAGATTCAAAATAGGTATTTATTCTCATTTCTCTCCTATTTGGTTAATTCAAACAAGTGATTGAAATCTATTTCTCCCCATTTCATTTCTTTTCTCTCCAAATCACTCAAATCAAATTTCAATAAAAAATACCCAACAACAGAGGTGTTAATACTAAACGCAAGCTCAATAGAGATACAACACCCAATTAAAGTGCCTATAGCTATTAGGGCACAATCTTATGCAAAAGCACTCTTGTTGAAATAAACTTTTCAAAATTAAAATTGTTAAAATTATTATTGAGAGCAATTAGGTTAGAAGAAAAATTAAATAGATTTACCATAATATTAATTGAGAAGGATATTAAAAAAATATATAAAAATTAATTTTAAAAAATTATTAACTCCTATCTAAAAAAATCCGGATTAACTAACACATAATAATCAAATTAAACACATAATAATCAAATTAAAATCCGAATAGAATCAAAATTTGAGATAACATATGCAAGCTACATGTCAATTTTCTAGACTTTTCCTTCTTCTTTTATTTTCTTTTATTTATTTATTTTCGTACTTTTAGGCCCCGTTTGTTTGGGGTTATAGCAAGGGGATTAGGATTACTAATACCTTGGGACTACTATATAGGGTGTTTGTTTTGAGAGGTAGCCTTGGGACTATTAATACCTTGGGACTAACTAATACCTTGGTATTACTAATATCTTGTTTGTTTTGAGAGATGGGGAGGGTATTACTAATACCTTGGTATTACTAATACCCTTGGGGAGGGGATTCATAGTGAGGAGGTAGAGATGGTATTAGAAAAATAGTGAGGGGATTAGAAATTTTTTTATTTTTTTTATTTTTTATATATTGGAAATTTTTTTTAAATATAATTTTTAATTTTTTATATTTTTTATTTGTTTTATTACTTTATATAAAAATAATTTAATAATTCCTCACTACTAATCCCCTCACTATCAATCCCCTCACTACTAATCCCCTCACTATCAATCCTCCTCACTAACAATCCCCTCACTATTAATCCCCTCACTATCAATCCCCTCCATTCTATCTCTGAAAACAAACAACCCTCACTAACAATCCCCTCACTATTAATCCCCTCACTATCAATCCCCTCCATTCTATCTCTGGAAACAAACGGGGCCTTAGCCTTTAAAACTACTAATCTAGATATGTATTTGCCCCTATCGACGTGTCAAGTATCATATTTGCTTAACCCCAATACTCTAGATTGCAAAAAAAAAACTAAACTAGCTAAGTTATTGTTCATGCTGTCCAGAACAACCCCCAAATAGCCCCTAAGACATTGTGTTTGGATTCTCCAAATCTAACCTTTATGTTACCCCATACAAATCTTTGACCCCTTATTTTTTTTGCTAACGGTTTCAACCATGAAAACCAATTAAAAATCAGCCGCAATAGCCTTCCAACCTGTTAGTTTTGGGCTCACTACTAATAGGAGGGGCTCACTACTAATAGGAGAGTGTTCACCACACTAGCCCTACATCACGAAGTTATATCCTCAATTAAGCTTTAGTTAATTATGTACTAGCTAATCTAATTGTTAGAATGACCATTCATTATTAGTTGTTGCAAGTTGTTTCATTGATATCTGGAACACATGGTACATTATTAGACTTTTATTTTATTTTTTTTAAGAATCTTACACCTAGTGAATGGTTTTGGTTGAGAGTCTCATGTTCTATGTTATTAAAACTATCTTTAAGGCAATTCATAATTTTTTTTTGTGACAAAATTTCTGATTGTACTAGACCTTGTAGATATCTTTTAGTTTTGGGATTAAAAATACAAAAAACTGATTTTTAGTTCATTGGCATTGTCATGAAAGTCAAGTTCTAGAGCCTTAATGAATTTTGAAAATAGATTATCATCAATATTGCTGCCATATGAAAATTGTAAGACACATTAGAAAGTTATGGTTGCCCCTATGAATGGTTTCGTGTCAATATTTGTATAGGGCTTTTAATGACATATTGTGAAGCCTATAAACTTAGCATCAAAAGGTCAAAATAGCATTAACTATTCTTCTTATTAAATTTAGGGAGATTTTTATGCTACCAAGATTTAGGGTCAACTTGAGTGCAAGAAATATCCAAAACAAATTATACGAAAAAAGTCAAAGATATTTTCTCCATACTTTTTGTAAGTTTTTTTCTTAAAAAGCCAAAAAATATCCAAAACATAATAATTTTTTTAACTCATATTTTAATTAAAAAATCAATAATTATTGTTGGATTACAATTAATGATTACTTAAATAAAGTTCTTAACTCACAAGTTCTATTTAGTGTGTTACATTGGTTGTAACGTTTGGAAAAAGTACTGTAGACACCCCATTTTGACCGGCCCTAAGACTTGGGCGCTTTCTTTTGATTACCCGATGATGATAATTAGAATGTGTTTCTCACAAAATTCTCAGTAAGAAAGATGGAATTTAAGTTTTAATCCCAACCTTCACCCATTTTTTGGCCAAACTATTTTAGACCTTAAAACCCTCTTTTCAAAATATGTTTTTTTTTTTAAATGTTTCTACAATGTCCCGAGCCTCCCATTTCAATTAAAATGTTGCACTTTTCAGTAAACCGAGTAAGGACAGTGGAAATAAATGGAAGGGAGGTGAACTTTTTTGAAAAATATTTAAAAACATCTTCTTTATAGGTTTGGAGTTGGAGGAAATAGGAGGGGATGAAAGAAAACTGGTTTAGGAAAAGGATGAGTATTAAATCATTAAGAAGGAAATGAGCAGCCTTCACTAAATTAGGTATTTTTCTTTGTACACTTGGAATTTAGATGTGAGGCCACCACCATTGGAAAGTAGACTTCTAGGGCTTCAATTTAGACCCAAGAACCACCTCAGACCAAGTCCAAATAAGGGAGATATGCCCATTTGAAGTTGGGCTTAAGAGCAGATTTTGTTGACCCAGCTCGAGACAGCCTTTACTAAATTAGGCATATCTCTTTGTACACTTGGAATTTAAATGTGAGGCCACCACCATTGGAAAGTAGACTTCTGGGGCTTCAATTTGGACCCAAGAACCGCCTAAAACCAAGTCCATATGGGGGAGATATGCCCATTTGAAGTTGGGCTTAAAAGCAGATTTTGTTGACTCGGCCCAAAACTACAATAGCCCATTTTTCTTGGTTTTGGTTCGGTTGGAACAACCCATTTACCTAATTTCTGAGCCATTCATGTGCATCCACTCATCCTTCATTATACCTACTCATCCTCCATTATACCTAATCATCTCCCATTTTCAAAAGAGGTTTTGTTCCCACCTTCTTTTCAACCTAGTGCATCCACTCATCCTTCATTATACCTACCATTCATCCTCCATTATACCTAATCCTCTCCCATTTTCAAAAAAAAAGGTTTTGTTCCCACCTTCTTTTCAACCTAGTGCATCCACTCATCCTTCATTATACCTACCACTCATCCTTCATTATACCTACCACTCATCCTCTATTATACCTAATCATCTCCCATGTAACCACCTTGAAAATGGGCCCCTCCTATCACATGCTTGACTCCCACCTTGCCTCCCACCTTCTTTTCAACCTTTACTCTCCCTCATTGCCTATATAGGATGATCATATTGTAAGAGAGGAGAAGGACCACGAAATTGAAGAGAAATGAGTGAGAAAAGAGTGAAAAAAGAGAGAAAAATTGAGTTTTTGAGCCAAAAATATTCCTATCTTCCATATACACCTCATACCTTCCATAGCTACTGAAATTCCTCATTTCCATACACCAAAACCACTCTAAAAATTCTGATATAGCCAAAGATCAATTGTCTTGATCATAAGGAAGAGTGTTTAGTGATTGAAAGTGAGAAAAACTAGAGAGTTAGCCACTTTCCATACCATAAACTCCATAAACTCCATAATTTCTAATTGAGGATTTGAGAACACAATTCCTACACTTGAGGGTGATCAAGAGGAAGTTTGGGAATCAAGAAATTCAATCTTTCTTTGGAAGGTGAATTTTTAATCTTTCATTTTCTTATATTTTATATTTCATATTTATTTTCTTGCTTCTTATTTCATAGTGTTTTGTTATAATCCAAGTGGTTTGTTTACCTCATATTTTCTTACTTTATATTTCATAGTGTGTTGTTATAATCCTAGTGGTTTGTTTAGCTTATAATTATTTATTTATTTATTTATTTTTATTCGCATGTTTTAATTTCATATTAGTTTTGTTGTAATCTTGCATGTTCTACCTCATATTTATTTTTTTTCTTGTATTAGTCTCATATTAGTTTTGTTGTAATCTTGCCTGTTTTGTATTAGTCTCATATTAGTTTTGTTGTAATCTTGCATGTTCTATCTTATATTTGTTTTATTGTTTTAGGTTTATGTTGTAAGTTTGCACTTTTTATTTTATTTTATATTTGTTTTCGTGTTTTTAATCTAACCGGTAGTGGTTAATTGAGCCACCTACATATTTTTTGTTTGTATCTTTTCTTGGTTTCGCAACAAGATAGGTTTTGCTTGGCCTAGTTGGCCAACCGGCCTGTTTGGCCGGTTGGTTAGCTTCTTCCAGATAAAATGGCGTAATCTCCCAATGTTGACCAATTTCCGGTGGCGGTTCCAAAGAACATGAAGTTTTTATTTTATTTATTTATTTTTTAATTTTGAGTGTATTGTGAGGTTTTTATTTTGTTGTAATATTCTCCTCATCCCTCTCTAATTTGGTTTGTAATTATTCTTTAAAATGTTGTAATAATTCCCCGCCCCGCTTCTTTCTATCCCGTTCTTTTACTTGCTTTCTTTATTTATACATAAACATCATATTTTTTTTTTCATCATAGTTATGCTTTGCATCCATGTTTCATGCATCTTGATTCGGCTAAGTTTGCATTTGTGGATTTAATCAATTCCTATGTGATTATGTGCGCTACCTCATGTTCTTGAGATGATTTACATATCATATTTTAGAAGCCGAATCTTTAGTTGCATCTCATGAGTGAATTGCATTAGGATTTTGTATATAAGATCATGCATATTTTGCTAACTTTGTTTTGTAGCTTGTTCGTGGGACGTCAAACATGTAAGTTTTTATGTTTTAGCATCCCGTTTGTGTGTGTTTTTCTTACTATGTCTAGCATTCTACCATGAGGCTATTTGCTTATGTGATATAACTCTATGAATGCTAGTGGATGGAGGTTGTGTCGCTTAATTTGGAATGATGTTGATTTTTCGTGCTTGTAAACTCAATTTATTTAGGTTGTACATCGTCAAAACTCTTTCAAAATGCATGATATCAAATTGTTCCAAAATGAATGGCATAGTCTATACTTGTATGCTTCACACAGTAAATTTTAGGATTTATTAACTAATCAGAACATGAACATATAAAGAAAATAAAAGTCATAACATGGTTTAGTAGAGGCCGATCTTTTGATCGGGTGAGCGGGGGTGCTCATTATTGACCTTCCCCTCTCATACCTAAGGTTCCGAGCCAAGCATCCTTGGTTACGACGAACAGTGGCCTTGGCACCGAGTCATGGGTTTCCTAATTTCCCAAAATATTAGGTGGCGACTCTGAGATCTGATGACGCAGTCCATTTTTGACAAAATTGCAATAAAATGGATTTTCACTAAAAGTTGCCAAATCTGGACTCTCATCTATGTTTCACATTGCACTCGTGAAACTTGAGATCAAAGAGATCTCGGGAGTCTGAACTGTTTAACGCGCGCGGGTACCCCCCGGGCATGTTACAAGTACATTAAGAAGTTTTTTTTTGAAGTGTTACGTTTAGTAATTTCAACATTATGAGAAAATCCACATTTGCTCTCAACATATAACTCACGCGCATTTGCTCTCCACATTTGTCCTCAGCCATTTGCCTTCGACATTGTGTCGTTCCCCAAAATCTGATTTTTGTCAAAAGCCCACTCGTTGCCACCATTGGACTCACTATTTTTATTACAACTCCAGATATTAGTGGGTGACTCATTCTCATGTCTGGTTTGAGATTGTATTTAAACTTTACTCCCCTCAGTATTGGAAGAACCCCAAGCAACTGAAGTTTTTGACTGAGGTACATGTTATACATCTTCTTACTGGACTATATGAGCTCTCCAATTGGACCAACCACTTGGTTTGGACACCATAGGCCCTGATCTCCAATTATTTCTTCTATCCACATGTCAACTGGGTTACGAGCTTGCAGAACAGGTTTATCTGGTACTATGAACGGGTTCTTAATTAATGGAAGTTCAATCATGAAGAAGAAAATTTTTATTTGTGAAAGAGAATTGAGCTTCTCTGTAATTTGGAATGAAGCCCGTATTCTATTTTTAATGAGATTGCTTCTCCAGCTTCCAAATCCTGTTTCTTGGCAACCCCCCATTCCTTCATTCTCATCATCACTGTGGTCATCATTCTTATTCAACTTCTTCCAGGAATCGCCTGGTGAATCTTTCTGCCATCCTGTCTGTGACTGTAATTCAACTTTACTGTGGCCCTCTTCACTGGAAGAACCCCTACCCCCTCTACTGGACCCTCAATAAAATGCCTTTGACGTTGTGTCATTTCCCAAAATCTGATTTTTTTCAACAGCCCACTCGTTGCCACCATTGAACTCACTATTTTTATTACAACTCCAGATATTAGTGGGTGACTCATTCTCATGCCCGGTTTGAGATTGTATTTCAACTTTACTCCCCTCAGTATTGGAAGAACCCCAAGCAACAGAAGTTTTTGACTGAGGTACATGTTCTACATCTTCTTACTTGACTGTGGGTGAGTTTCACAGTGCTGTGTGAGAGAGAGAATCTTCATATTGTCAGTTAAAGTATGGGAGATTTCTGTAATTATTAAAATTACAGGAGAGATTTCTGTATTTGTCAAAAATCTCAAGGGAGGTAAGTGTAATTTACCCAATAAAAAAAAAAGAAGAAATGCAAAGAGGAGAAAAGGGGATGGCTGTGAAGTTTTGTACTGAAATCGTCATTCAAAGTGACTACTTAGTGTATTAAAAAAACAAGCATCAGAAAACAGTTTACTATGGCCATGTGAACTTGACGCTTTCATAGCGGGATGAATTTATTTCACATAGTCATTACATTATTGATTAATTTGGCAACTCAATGCTCGAATATGAAGGGATTGCATTGTGAAAAAATGACCAACAATTATTATTTTATCTGACAACCACGTTCGTTTATTTTGTGCGTTCGTTTCTAACTTTATGAAATTGTAATTTTGGTCTGCAAGTGCATGTCCGATGCGACTACTCATTGTGACACCAAAACAAGCGATGTTACTTGAGCTTGTCATAGTGGGATGAGGGGTATCAGAAAGGCAACTATAATGAATTGAATGGCGATTAAGTCTGCCAAAGTGACTGCATCACGGGTACAGAAAGTCACAGACAACATATTACTCAGGGTTGCATGAAATGAATAAGATAAAATAATATCACGGGTATCACTTCTTCCACAGTGCCCCAACATCTTAATTATCGTAACCATGTCATCTCTTTTGCATGTTTATAAATAGCGCTACCCAAGTATGATATTTGTTCAAGTCATAACAATAGTAATATATCTACAATTATTATTCAATAATTTTTTTTAAATGAACAATATCTTCAAGAGGTGCAGGAAGTTCATGCCGTCAAAGAAATCCAGCAATGTGGCTACTACCTCCATTTGCTTATGACTATAAGAGCGAAAAGTACTCTAGTCCAAAGGATTATTATGTTGGTATCTGAACAGAATGGGTGTTCAGGGTAACACTTTGGGGCACCGGTACATCATCATCGTTCATTGACCATGGCTAGACGAAATGTGGGTGACTATGAAAAAGCAGTTAACAGAATTAAGAAGGAAAACAATAGAATGTTGATGCAGAGATATCGACATTTCATGCTTCAACTAGCCACCGAAATGGCAAAAGCAAGCAATAGAGAATTGACAGTGATTGAGCGAAATAATGTCTTAAACAATAAAAAATATCTCTCTGACTACTGCATGTCAGATGAGGAATGAGAAATCAAACACCTTTATCTTTCATATATGTTTGTATGTTGTGTTGTATCTTTGTTATTGGGGTGTAAGACAATGTTGTTGTTCATCTAGGTTATGGATGTATTTCAACTATTTGTTATGTGAAGCTGAAGTTTATGAAATCACTACATTTATAAGTACACATGTCAAGATTCGTTACAAATTTCTCTTCCTATTGATAACTCATGTATAAGCATTGCAAAGCTATTATACTGAATGAAAACGTTTGGTCATACATGCAACCAAGTTCATTCAGTATCATCATTATATTCCACTTCAATAATGCATAAAATCATGAAAGCATAGTTCAATTAGCGTTCTTCAAAATAACAATAATGGAGATAAAGCAAAGGTAATTGTTATTTGTAGAATTACAAGAACTATTCAAAAACTATTGAAATTTCTCCCTTCATTGACAAGTCGTGGATAAGCATTAGAAAGCCATTACAAGAGGAATGGTTTGGTCATTCATCCAAATAATTTCATTCATTATCATCATCATCTGACATCTCAATGTCAGATTCATACATAGCATCCATGCTCCAGGTGAAGTACTAGTGCGCATCATCCATTAACCCATCTTTGGCATGCTCATTTGCAGTCTTTATTAGTTCGGACCTTTGCAAACATTGGGTCATGCAATTAACTTTGTCCCAGATATGATGCAATGCCCTTTGCAACAACTGTGGAGTGTCAATTGGCATACACATGGCTAACCGTTGAGGAAATTTACTATTAATTTCACGACATAGCTCAACGAGAACACTTGCTCGAGTTATGCGAAATTCCCACTCAGCTCTCATGGTATTGACGGCGGCATGTGAGTAACGCAAATTTGGATTTAATGGGTATTGAAATTCATCTCCATCTACAGCCCAATAGCGACCTATTGCTGAATATAGATCAACCACCGTATATCTCATGATGATATCTCTTCATATATCTATAAAACCTTTGTTGTGGTATGATGCGATATTTATACCACATATGCACAGTTGTTGCAACATGCATAAATTTAAAATGGAGATGGACGCAAGTATTCATGTCTTATAAACTCTAAACTCACATGCCGACAATGACTTGTCATACCTCAAGAGGTTCACATGGTAGCTGTATGTTTAAAATTATTGTAAAAGAGTTGTCACGTCAACCTTTATGACCTGAACAACTATGCATCAACTTTATAGGAGTTGTCACTTCGACTTTTATTGACTACTCAGTGCATATCTGAAGGTTTTAAGCAAAGTTCAAATCCGCTTAGAAATTTAATTTCACTTTTCCGCTTACAAATATAATTCAATTTATTTTGCCTTGACAATATATTTAATTTCACTTTTCACCTTACATATTTAATTTACTACAAGTTAATCTTCAATACATTCCAACTCTATAATATTTTCTCTTCAAGGTTTATCAATCTATTTGAAGCTACATAGGGTGGCTTTTTAAACACAAAGGGTCTAATTGTTTTGTTGTTTTGTTTTGACACCCCATCATCCCATTATCAATTGCTGAAGTTCACATGGGCACAGTAGCTATGGTATGACTTCTTGCTTTTTTCATACAGTGAGTAGTCTCATCAAAGTCGTCGCAGTGATACATCTAACATTTCCCAGTGATGCAGTGATACAGTGACTTTAATAGACGTAATAAATTAAAGGACTCAATGAAATGGCCAAGTTCACATGGCCATAGTAAACAGCGTATGGATGATTGGTCTTTTTTGAAAAAGTGAGTAGTCATCTTCGAGTGACAATTGAAGTACTGATTGTGTGGAGCGTGTTTAGCATTGATTGTTTATTCCTTACAATGACAACTCATAAAGATGTGTTGATATACGTGGGCTTTTAATGGCATGTGACTTTGTGCAGCGCAACTTAGATGCTTTGTTTTTTCCTCACATTTCAGAACTCATCTAAGTCACATTAATATGACCACATGGAAATAATGTTGACAAACAACTATATAAAGGACTGAAGGAGTGATGGTAAACACACAACCTTTCCATTCAGTTCGCCCTAGGAAACTATCATTCATTTATTGAGAAAAAATCAAATGGAGTCTAGATTCATGGCAGGGGGTAGGAATCGCAGAGGTGAGAGTTCACGACGAGGAAGAGGAACGGGAAGGGGACTCGTAGGGGATAGGAACTTCGAAAGAGATGAGAGTTCACGCCGAGGAAGAGGAACGAAAAGGGGAAGCAGCGATGCTGAAGATGAAACACCATTTGCTTTGTTAGATACCTCTTGTGCTTATCATGATAGGTTTGGGAAGCGACATTTTGTCATGCCCAAGTACTATCGAGATCCATGTGGTTTCGTGGAGGATCCATCTGATAATCAAACAGGATATGATTTAGCAAACACTACACTTCTGAAGTGGCCCGCACTATTTATAGAGCGAGTGCAAATGGAAAGATTATGTTGGGAAAATCAACTGAAGATGCCGAAAGCACGTTCAGTTGAGATCCAAAAGGAAGATCCAGAAAATGTTGATCAATTATGTGAAAGACTTCGACGTGAGATTTCTCAAATGCGCCGTAGGTTAGCCCGCGATATGAAACTATCTATACTTAAGTCGGATGCCAAGAAGAACGAAACAGCACCAAATGCTGAGGCTATCTAGGCTATCAAGGAGGATCCTGCACTTCTCTCTGACCCTGAGCTCTTAAATTGTTCGGACTCTGAGATTGCCGATTTGAGGAGGATTAGGCGTCTATCTGCCAACTAAATTATATTAGGTTATCCATAATTATGTCCTGTGTGTGTTAAAATAACTCTTTCGGCAATGAGTTTGTAAAAGGTTTGTCTAATATTTGTTTATGTAACTGTTAAGTATTGTACTCGTCGTTTATTTTATGTACTGTGTTAAGTTGAATGTTTCCACAAATTATTTTTGTGGGATACTTATGTTTGAACTAGCTACGTCGTTCTGAAGTGTTATAAGTGTTATAGTCATACCTCCATTTTGTTTCCCTGTTCGTAGTAGTAATTAGCAAATTAGATACTTCGTATATGTTGTGTGAAGTTTTATTTAAATATTTCTTGGCAACAAATATTTAAGGGAACAACAAATATTTAGTTTGAAAAATTCCATGAAAGTAGGGTTAGTTTGGGAAATAAATTAGTATAGGGGCTTAGTTTGGGAAAAGCCCCGAGAAAATCTCTCTAAAATTGCGCGAAATGTTCTCTGGGGAGGGTGCGTGTCTTGAGGCCATTCTTTTCTTCTTCTTTTTAATTTTTAATTTTTTATTTCTTGTTTTTATTTTTGTCCATCATCGATCTCATTTAAATTATATTTGAATTATAAATTTAAATAAAAAATTTAAAAAAACAAAATAATAAGGTAAATTAAGCAAATATTTAATTTATATTTTTTCATATTCTTTTTTACTTTATATTTTTAAAGTCATAAGTGGTGATCATTGATTCAATGATAAAATCTTAGTCTAATAATCTTTGAGATTATGAGTTTAAGTCTCGGGACAATCACTTTGTGCACTATGTCAAAGGTTAGGTGTATACCTAATATTTTTTCTCTGAGTAATGCTAGGGACCCCAAATGTTTTACCAAATATTTTACTAAATGTTTCACATGAGTGTGAGACCCACATGGAACCCACATGGTGTGGGTCTCACACCCATGTAAGACATTTTATAGAACATTTGGTAAAATATTTGGAGTTTAGCATTTTTTTTTCCCTCTTTCCTCTCCCAAACACATATTAATGTTAGGTGTGTACCTAATCTTTTCTCTCTTTTTTCTATGTTTACACATTAATATGTACTATTAAATTATGTGTGTATTCAATTTTTTTCTCTTCTAAATACACATTAAGATGTACTATTTAAACATTGTTTTTCTTTTTATTTAAATTCATAATATAACACATTATGCGAGTACCAACTGGTACCGTTTGGCTACTCAGAAAGTTGTTGAGAGAATCTCCTCATTTTGGGTTTTGGAATTTTTCAATAAGGGGATTACATTTAGGTAGAAAAAAGAGAAAAAAAAAATTATTAACACATGGCGGATATAAATGTGTTTACAGTGGGTTGTAAATGAAAAATTGTAGAAATGTAAGTGTTATTTATACCCCTCCATGTGTTGATTGTTTTTTCTCTAACTCTTGTATATAGTTCTCTCGTTCAATAATAGTGTGACAGAGTCAGAACTGCGTCATTAATCATTTTACTTTTACCTTCATTTATTTGCAAGATGTATGGTCACACATCTGATTTAGACAACAAAAATGATTGAGAGCTTTAATTTTATAGCTCTAGGAGGAGCTTTAATGGTGGGACGCACCATGTGATATGATGCTTATGCTTGCTTGTTTGTGGTTTTCTTTTCTTTTTTTTTTTATGGCACATCATTAGAGCTTAAATTAGAACTCTAGTTTTAGAGCTCTTAATCACTACTCTTTAGACAATTCATGCTGTTTATTTTTTAAAAAATTTATGCACGACTTATTTATGTAAATATCAAATTGATTTGATAATCGTATATATAATTTTATCATTTTTTTAAATAATGGATAAGAAACATAATTTTAAAATTAGATAATTTATTTTTAAATATTAAAATAATAAAATTGGTAGCTAAGATTGTTTATCAATATGATATTTTATATGAATAATTTATATATAGAGATCTAAAAGATGACTGAGTGAATTATAGAATGTGGATTGAAGAGAAATCAATCAAAATAATAATAATAATAATAATAGTTTTTTATTAATTTCAGATGCTGGACAAACAAATATTTCTTTAAAAGCGTTGTAACAAATCACGCTTTCTGTTAAAAGAAAATATTTCTTTAAAAGCGTGGTTACAAATCATGCTTTCTATTAAAAGTATGTTTCCAAATCGTGCTATTATTTAAGCCTGAAAACGCTAATAGCAACAACGTCTTCTTAATTAATATAGCGACCCTGGTTTTGACTCGTCTCTTGTTGTGTTTCGGACTCGGGTTTGTAGGGTTTGGATGGCGGTTTATGTCTTGCTTCCCTTGTCTTCTCCTTAATGTTGGTTATTGGGTTGTAGTTGTATGTTTGGAATAGGTTGGTTACTTGTTTTTCCAAGCCTTTGTTGCCCAGAATTTGGCCCTTCCGCTCAAGCGGGGACGATGTCTGCAAAAAAATATTGGGAGAGCGTATTTCACGCTCAAGCGCAGGGTTTCACGCTCGAGGGGGAGTCTGTGTTTGACGCTCGAGCAGGGTTTCCACACTCGAGCGGGCCGTGTTATAACAGGTCACGAAAGTGACATTTTAGGTCATTTTTCTACTTCCTCTCTCTCTCTCTAAAAGTCTCAAAATCTGCAGATCTAGAGCCTCTCTCTCTAGAAATCAACTTCTGTCTTTGATTTCTCTAAATCCATTGGGATTTTGGCCATAGTTCATTCGTTAAAGTTGTGTAACTTCTCGAGGGCTTCGCTATATGCGGTGGAGATTGAGTTTCATCGTCGTTGATTTTGGGGGTTTCAACTCTTTTCTTCTCCTAAGCTTGAGGTAGGAATTTTCTACACTTTAGTATGGTTTTTAGCTTAGTTATTTGCTATTGTGTATAGATGATGAGATTTGGTTGTGGTTTGGACAAATCTAAGATTTGGGTGTAAAATGAAAAAAGGGGTTTTTGATGTATATGAGATAAATGATGTTTGGGGTTGAATATATACTCTTGGTGTACCAAAATAGTTGATTTTGGGTATTTGGGTTAATATTAGAAAAAGGGGAATTTTTGCCCTAATTTGATAAAATGATTATTTTGTATAAATAATTGGAATTAACATTGAATATGTTAAATTGGATGGTTATTGATATAAATGGTGATATTGGATATATATTATCTCACCTATAGAGGTTTTGAATAAACTATTAAATTCGATATTGAATATATCATGGAAATAATTGTATTGGGCTATCGGTGGAGGATAGCTATGATTGTTATAGAAATTGTATGAGAATTAGGCGATTTAATGCTAATCTATTGTGGTGTCATTGAATATGACCATGTTGTAAATACATTGTATATATATGTTTATTGGGAGGAGAAAGGGAATGTACTCCACATATGATTATGTTTATTAATACATTGCGTATGTATATTTGTTTGGGGAGGAGAAAGGGGATGGACTCCATTTAAAGCAAGCTGGCCTGAGTGTCTTGGGTGAAAGACCCAAAATCAATTATAAATGGATGCCGGTTCCCTCGGACGAAATATCCGTAAAATGGCAAGTTTAAAGTGTTTATGTGTGTGTATTTTGTATAATTGGAGAACCATTGAGTTGTAGTCTCATTTTGGTTGATTGAAAGATAATGAATTTAACTCATGAATTGAGTAGCACATATGAACTAGATATGAATTGAAAAAACAATGGAATAAGATTGGCTTTAGTGGCATATGAATATGTAGGCTTTGTGGATGCTTCCATATCGGTATTGTTTATATACGTGGTATTTATACCTTTGCCAAACTTCATAAATTGTGTTAGATTATTTCTACTGGGCTGTTGGCTCACCCTATAAGGGAATACCATTTTTCAGGTGCAGATGAGATGCTTACTACAAGGCAATAGCGTGGATGGACTTTCGGGAAGCAAGAGCTTCTTAATTATACATTGTTGTGTGTTTGTTGGTCTTTGTAAAGCCAAGGGCTTAAGATGTGATGAGCGGGACTCAATTTATGTAACCAAGCAATGACTTGGAAAGATGTAAGCCTACAGGGCATTTAATTGTTTGTTAAACAGTAAACTCTGATGTATGAAAGCATGTTGTTTCTCATATTTATTCCGTATATGAGTTATCTTTATTGTATTATTTTGGGGGCGTTAAAATTAAAGTCGTGTTTTCTAACCATGCTTTTATGATTTTATTTAGTTTGTCTGCCTGTGCCAGAAACATGCTGAAAGCGTGTTTTGTAAACACGCTTCAACTTAGTTTGGGAAATTCCGCCAAACTAGGCTTAGTTCGGGAAATAAATTAGTACATAGGCCTAGTTTGGGAAAAGCCTCCTAGGTTATGGGAGACGTGTTGCCTTTTCATAGGATAAAATCTTAATCTCACAATAAATGTGTCTTGAATTGTGCCACACGTACCATTTATGACATATATAATATTTAATTATGATATATTGTGATATTAGTTATGACTTAATTATATCGATGATGCTACATATACCAATTAGTGTACTAACTAGTGTACCAACACTAGTTATGGCATTATTATTGACCCCACTCATTAATCACATTATAAATACCAAAATCTCTTAAATTATGTCACATCATCAATTGATATACTAGTTAGTACACTAATTGGTGCATATAACATTATTCTAATTATATACCGGTGGTGCTACATGCACCAATTAATGTACACATTAGTGTACCAAATAGTGTTATGTCATTATTACTGACTCTACCTATTATACAAATTACAAATACCTAAAATCTCTAAAATTATGCCACATCATACTAGTTAGTACATTAATTGGTACTTATAGCATTATTCAATTATATACATTATGGTATTAGTTATAATTTATTATAATATTAATTATAATATTATTTTGATTATAATTCAAAAGTGTTTAATTATATTTATGTGGTGTATAGTCATGATTATTTTTTTAATTAAGACTTTAATGTTGTATTTGATTCTTGGATTTGGATAGAAATTTGAAAGAAAAAATGAAAAAAAGTGTGTGAAATATATATAAAATATAAGTATATTTTATTCACATTTTATCTTCTTTTTTTTTTTCAAATCCATAAATCAAACACAACCTAAAAAATTTAATTATAATTATTAACCCCATAAATATCATAATTTACATATAATACATACTCTTTAATGGTTAAGGGTATGCACCGTAGCATAATCCTTTATTTTATTACGGTAAACTATACTATCATTTTAATTTTACTGAAACTTCACTTTAGTTCTTATAGATTCAATTGGTTTTTCAATTTTGTTACAATGTGCTCCCTCTATTATGTGTTGCGTTGCAAACATTTTAAATGGAAAAAAATAAACACAAAGTTAGAAAAACTAAAATGAAATTAAAAACAAACTGTATTAAATTCTACTTTGATCTCTCTAATTTTATACATGGTATTTTTTCATTTCAAATTCTAACAGATGAGTGACAGAAGGATCACATTATAATAAAATTAAAAATATAAAAATTAAATTATAAAAATTAAAATTATGAAAATTAAATTAACACTATAGGAATTAATAGTGTAATTTACCCTATTCTATATCGCATTGTGCAAAACCATTAATAAAACTACATTTTCTCTACAATAAAGAAATGATGCATATTCACAACTTTTTCGGTTGTCATGATTTTTTGCTAAAATGTAAAGGGCTCATTTGGCAACCCAGCTTTTAAGTTGTTTATTGGTATAGCGATCCCGGTTTCCCTTTTCTTATTTGTTGTATCCGGACTTAGGTTTCGTGGAGTTGGTTGTTGTATATGTGTCGTTTACATCCTTTACTCTTTGTATTTGAGTCTTAGGTTGTGTTGGGCAGGTTTGAAACAGGTTGGTTGAGCTTAGAACCAAAAGTAGTTGCCTAGATTTTGGCATGTCCGCTTGAGCGGGGCCTTTTGTTGTTTCTCTCCGCTCGAGTGGGGGTTTTGGCGCTCGAGTAGGAAAATCACCCTTCTAGTATTTCCTCTGCAGTGGTGGACACTCGAGCGGGCGTTTGGACGCTCGAGCGGGAGCTTGTGTGTGCCGCTCGAGCGGGGAGTTGGACACTCGAGCGGGGACCTAGTCTATCGAGATTCTGGGAGTGTGTATCCGCCGCTCGAGCGGGAGTTTGGATGCTCGAGCGGGAGTCTGTGAGTGACGCTCGAGCGGGGGTTTCCACTCTCGAGTGGGGCGACTGGTTTAAGACTCCGAGTTTTGGCATTTTTAAATCACTTTTTCACATCTCTTCTCTCTCTTACTTTTTCAAAAACACCATTGGAGAGCTTCTCTCTCTAAACCCTTCCCTTCTCTCCAGGTATTGATCTAGTATGAGTGATTTCCTCACCTTGGGTCTTTATAAAAGTTGTGTTGATCGTCGAGGGCTATCTTTTGATCCGAAAATTTTGGGATTTGGAGCATCTTCAATTTCTTCATCTTCTTCCCTTGGGCTCCGAATTTGAGGTAGGGATTCCTACTTACTCTTATGGGTTTTAACCTAGATTTTTGGGCATTTTGTTAAATGGTTTGATTTTGGGATCTAGGGTTTCAAAATGTATAAAAGGGGGTTTTTTATTTTGATTCTAAAATACGTATCTTGGGTCTCAAAATAATGATATTGTTGTTGGTTGTTGATATATGAACCATTGGGTTAATAGTGGAAAGCGGATAGAAAACCCTAAGTTGTTGTATAAATAATTGGTATAATTAATTTGGGAAAGTTATGGATTTATGAAATTGAGTTGAATATAATGAAATTGGCTCGTTATTAGATGGACTAGTGAAGTTGGATTTATTAATCGCTCACTTTTGAAATTATCGATAAATTATCTGTTGGCGCATTTATTATCTGTTTAGAAATAATTGTTTTGGGCTACCGGTGGAGGGTAGTTTTGATTGTTGTAGACAATGCATGATGATTAGGCAAACTAAAACTAATCAATTGGATGTGTCATCGAATATGATGGTTGAAAGAATACATTGATGTTATGTATTGATTGATTCTGTATATGACCTATGTTTATATGCGCTGTGTGTGGGGGAGGAGATGTGGGATGTACTCCACGGTTTAGGAGAAGATGGGGGATGGACCTCTAAACCGGATAGTGTTTGGGAGGAGATGGGGGATGAACTCCGTAGATACAGCTCATACGCTTATCTGTTGAAGTGTAGATACAGCTCATATGCTTATCTGTTGAAGTGTTGATATAGCTCATATGCTTATCTGTTAAAATGTTGATACAGCTAGTATGCTTATCTAATGTGAAATGAGAAATATTTAATATGAGTTACTACCTCGTAGACATTGTTTGGCCAAGTTCTAAACCATAGTTGTGAATTGTGAAATAGATAAGAAATGGAAAATGAGATGAAACATGGATACAGTTGTCATGTAATGGAAATGGTGTAACGCCCTCAAAATAATGACATTAATCCCAACAATATTGACATGCTATGATATATAAAAGATCCACATCCTTCCATTTATCAGAGTTTCATTACAAAAAGTATTACATGTTAACAACAAAAGCAAATGCCCTAAGGGCTTACAGCTTTCCAAGTTAACACTTGGTTACAAGAAAGTAGAGTGCTAACTCATTTACACATTAAGCCCTTAGCTTGAATTTACATGTAATACAACAAAAGGAAAGACATCCAAAAAGTCTGTCCGCCACTAGCCTCCCAAGCTAAGTCCTTGGAGGTGGCATGCTACCTGTACCTGAAAATGATGTTCCCATATAGGGTGAGCCACAGCCCAGTAGAAATATACTAAACCAG